>APFE030828176.1:29922-96034 GCA_000404065.3 Pinus taeda
GGTGAATCAGTATTATCAATTTAAGTAATTTTTCTTTTTCAAACTTAGATATACGCTACTTCAGATATGGAAAACAACGTATACACGCAATTGTGTCTACAACAACTAGCATATATTCAGTAAACTTAAGATTTAATTAGTCGCAACTGTGTCTACAACAACTAGCGTATATTTAGTAAACTTAAGATTTAATTAGTCTATTGATCTTTAATCAATGCACCTGAACTTCATTAACCATAAGGACAGTAAACAGGTGTAGTAAACAGAACAGATCATCATGCATATGAACACAAGATATAAGGTGGAAACCCAATGTGGGTGAAAACCACTTGCTGTAATGATTCTCTATCTTCTTGTTAATAAGAAACTTCTTTTTACAATATTTCTGTGCTAGTGCAGTCTTATACCAGTACGCAGGCTTCTACCTGCAGAAGGCTACAACCTTCCCTCGTTCTCCAGCTTCTCTTGGAAGGGAGCTACAAACCCCTTATCTCTTGTACTAGCTGATGTACTAGTACATAGGTGCTGACCTACAGAAGGCTACAACCTTCACTTTTCTTCCAGGGACCACGTTTCATAAATTTTTAGACTAGATCCATAAGTAACATCAATCAAACATCAAATATATTTGCATCAACCAATCCCCTTTGCACCAACCAAAACTGAATCAATCAATCACTTCTCTATTCAATGTTGTAACTAGAATACAGTAACAGTAACCAGACACCAATCCTGAACCCAGAATAAATAGAAGTAGCTAAAACATATTTTATGAGATGTATGCTACTTGAAGATGAAGAACCTGTGTGCGTATGCTTTTGTATTAAGGCAAACCAGCATATACACTACTTTGAATTACTGAACCAACATGTATACATGCCTTTGCTGTGTCAAACCTTTGTACAGATCTATAAAATATAATTTACCCTTTTCAATTATTCAGACATCAGTTATACCTATATTATTAGATTTATAGATCAAGTCATGTGCCAAATATAACAGATAAAAATCACACAAAGATACTACAATTCAAGCCTTAAGATCTTGACCCATCAATAGAACTTATCCTTCTTCTAGCGCTCAGGTTCCTCCTTGGTTCAGATCCAGCTATGCATCATAACCCAATGACCAGTACTCTAGATCTTTCTCTTCATAAGATATTCAATCCTTAATTGAATACATTTTCCTAATGATCTCCTTCCCCTTTTATAGTCTTATATCTTACTTGATACCATGGTCCAAAAATACTTAGAACCAATACCTTGGTCTAAATACCTGGGGTCAATACCTCGGACCAAATATCATGGACTAATACCAAAATACCATGGTCCAAATAACATGGACCCAAAGACTTAGTTTCCGACATGTACGTGCTTTTCGGTGCGTGAAAGTTCATGTATATGCATACGCGTCTTCTGCTCAATGAACATGTGTATATACGCAGCTTGGTCAAGGTAAACCTGCATATAACTCTTTTTCTTTCATTCTGTGAGCCTGAACTGTGATTCAATACTGTTAACCTGAAGTACTTTGATCTTCATCATCAAGGACAACACCTGTATCATAATGTTAACTTGTTGTACTGTGAACTGTCATTTCCTTTGAATTGCCCTGCATCACATTTGTTAACACAACTATCATGTATTAATGTCACATCTGATATCTCTTGTGCAGATTCATCTAGTTATCATGTATAAGTGAGTTGTTCTGCTACAAGAGGGTTGCCATCAAGTACAACACATTCATCATAATGCCAACACAATGTGGCAATGAGTATCCCTTCAACATGGTTGCATAGGGATATCAACAACAATACATAGCATGACAAGATAAATTCATCTCACATAATGTGGCAAAAGGGATCCCACAACATAACATCAAGTAGGGATCTCAAAACATAATACATCATCTCAATATTTATAAAGAAAAACATGACATCATTGATTCATGTACCTGCACCTCTAAAGTTTGCCGAATAATGGAAGGCTCAGCTACAAAAACTGACTACACCACTAAATTTCTGTCGTTGCAAGGTGTAAAATTGATTATCCATTTTTCTAATTCCGACACCATCAAAATATGGATCTGCGGGAATCTTTTAGATTCCTCGTGATTCTCCAAAGATTTTGTTCTTTGGGTTGACTTGAGATCTACTATTCAAATCATAAATCGGATCTAGCCATCCTGATCCTTGCGAGATTCTGAGACTTTTGAGTGTAAACTAGGTTGCATTTTGACTCTGTTGATTTTTAGTGTCCAAGGAATCTGGAAGATTCCCTCAAGATTCTTTAAAGATTCTTCTATGGTGGGAATATGTAAATCTATTGCTCAAATGGTGATTGTGATTTCACCATCACGTTCCTTGCAAAATTCTGGTTAAAATGGCTGTAAACTTCATATCATTCTGACAAAATGAAAATTTACCTCCCCATAGAATCTTTCAAGCATCAAGGAATATTCTCTGCAAAATATTGTTTGTCTCGAAAAATGTGCCATCATGGTTCTGCCTTGGCACTGCAAATCATGATTCTTCCCTTGGCTCAAGGTTCTGCGCCAAGTTCCATAGGTTCCATTGCTCTCTCAGGTTCTGTTAGCGCTCCCCCTCCCTATTGCACTAAAGGTCGAGTTTTTATATTGGCTGGGTGGCAAAGTTTACAAGGCCGCCACCTATAGCAGATTGGTTTTAGTGAACAAATGGAGGCAGAGTGGTCGGGGTTCAAATCCCATCGAAACCCCAACTGTGGCATATTTTGTAACGACATTTATGAATACGTTTTATTTTTCGAATGTCGTGTTCACCTAACCCGCAGTTGTTAACTGCTATGAATCTCCATCGTTTGGTGGTTGTGAGACTGCCTTGTGGGGGCCAGCCATGTGGTCCAGATGAGTTGGAGCCTCGCTGGTCTCAATGGTTAGTTTTGATGGGCATCGTGAGACACGGGGTAGGGTTCCAAGTCAGTTATACCCCGACCCGCCATATTATATATCTGTTATACTATGGAGCAGGGGTGGTGGGGATGACAACCCGCCCCCCCTCCCCATATAAAGTAATTTTGTCATATGATCATTGGAGGTGGTGGGGTTGGTGCCCCGCCGCCCATTTTGATATATTTTTTTTGTTTTACCATAACAACATGGTAATTTTTACCGATATTAGGGATATTAGACAAATTAATCATCCCACAAATTTGCCCGCTCAGGAGTTGGATTCTGGGTGTTGTTCCAGTCCAATTTGCTGCCTCTTTAGTTTGCCACTTGTCCAAGTCAACTCTGAACTTTAACTGGACCTATCTTCTCCATACAAGCTCAGATTTGAGTGTCGTTCACACCGTTGGAGTCAGGGTGACAAGCACTTCGATCAG
This sequence comes from Pinus taeda, assembly GCA_000404065.3. Classification (NCBI taxonomy): domain Eukaryota; kingdom Viridiplantae; phylum Streptophyta; class Pinopsida; order Pinales; family Pinaceae; genus Pinus; species Pinus taeda. The sequence continues at coordinate 33,285 of APFE030828176.1, forward strand.
ATGTTGAGTTTGTTGAAATTTGACTACTTTGAATTTTGACCATTTCTGAGCCCTCTTTGACTTCCACATGTGTTTGGAGCCACTTGGATCACATCCTCAACTGATCATAAAACAAACCCCATTTCAGGATGTAAAATTTCAACAACTACCCTATCTAGCATGACCAAGCATTTCACAACAAAATCTTCAAAGATTTTTCAACCATCCTTTGGCCAAAGAAGCATCGAACCAGAGCTTGTCTTGATAATTCTACTACTCATCGATTTTGACATCATCTCCACAAACCAATTCCATTAACAACCCTTGCTACTTAAAACACCTTTGTCTTTTTTCCCTCAAAATGATTTGATCCCTTCCTTGCTCTCTATCATTTAGCTTAGGTTCACCCACTGAAGAACGCCACTGCTACCATAATAAATCACACCTAAACATCCTTCCCATGCTTCAGATTGACCCTATTCAAAATCCCTATACCCTCCTTAACCATATTAATTAACACCTCTGGGATCACTTTGTCTTCTTTCCCTTTAGAGTCTCTTTCACTCACTTCTTTATCTAGATTGATAAGCAATGAAGGAAAAAATTATTACAAAGAATCAACTCCCAACTCCACACTAGGTTCCAAGAAACTTGAAACTTGAGAAATAAACACCCCTCGTGAGATTTAACTTCTAATAATTCTCTAAACAACCATGTCACTTTCATCTATGAAAACTCCAATATTGTTTCTAGATACAAAACAATCAAAACCTCTAGAGTCCTTAAGCATAGATTGAGTTGAGAATCCATCATCACTACTTACCAAACCACCATTAAAGCTTATGTCAAAACTCTTGGCTCATTAAATTCAACCCTAAAATAGCCATCCCTAGTCCAACTGAGTAGATCCAAATAAATCCAACGGAAATGATTGGGCTTGATCATTTGTACCCTCACTTAAAGGAGGCGTACCAAGCCTTAACAAAATTTATTGTTTATCATAATGCCTCCATTCCACCTTAGCAACACTTGTTTCATCAACCTTTGCATATCCTTCCAACGAACTTCTGAAAGTTTGAGTATCACAAATATTGGCCCCTAGAGAGAATATCACCTTATCTCTTAGATTGTCACTCCTTTGGTAGTCTTCAGGACCAGGACTTACCCATATACAATGCTCATCATATAAAAATGTAGGCTTCTATGAGTAGAATTATTTAGAAAAATGCCTTCAGTATCCATCACATGAATGTATTTGTTGTTGACCCGTTTCGAACCAACTAATGTGGTTCATCATCAAGACAATGAGATGGAGAAAATATGATCTAACAAGGACATAAAAAGAACAAGAAGATAAGGTTAAAAATTTATATGTTACAGAAATTATTAAAATTAATCAATTATCCCTTAAGAAAAATAATAAATTAATATATATTTTTAAAATTTTATAATAATTTAATAATAATAGCATAAATATAATAATATTAGGGGATACAATTTATAAATTAGGGGATAGTAATAATTTTGTCATATTAGATTACATGTAAATTTTTAAATATTTACAAATATAAAATAATTGCATTAGGGGAATAATTGAATTATTTATAGTTGTAAATATTTAAAAAACGTTAACCCCTATAATTTAATATGACTAAATTATTATTATTTCCCTAATTCAATTGCTTATATTTTTATAAATTTATCCCCTAATTATTATGATTAAGTTATTTATATTTATAATTATTATAACCTATTATAATTTTATTTTGTTTTGTTTTATTTATTTATTTTTAAGTTACTACTTTTCTTAATTAATTTTAATATTTTTTCTAACATTTAGTGTTTTAACCTTGTCTTCTTGTTCTTTTTATACCCTCATTGGAACATATTTTCCCCATCTTATCGTCTTGATAATGAACCACGTTAATTGGTTTGAAACATGTCGACACCAAATACATTCATGTGATGGATCCTGAAGGCATTTTGCTAAATGCTCGTCATATTGATCCAAAAAGTAGCCAAAAAATCTAGCTCCATTACAAAAAAACTCCAAAACCCCTTGAAAAACCCTTGACAACTTCATATTAAACAATAGTGTCAAAATAATTCAAACTAAAAAAGCTTAAACTTCAAATCATTCTAAATCATAAATTTTCAAAATAATGATGGTTGCCTTACACAAAGGGATTCCTACCTAACATCTTTGATTCCTCTAGTGAATGGATTTGATTTGTAAACTGATATGGATATTCCACTAGAACAATTCCTCACAACATATCTAACAAAATATACTAAAATATTTATTGTGAAGGTTAATTTCATTTATATCTTAGTATTTAAATAATACTTTTTATGCTTAATTATAAGAAATAGTTGAAATGTGAAAAATAGAGAAAAAAAAAATACACACCATCCACAAATAAAGAAAATATTTGCCCTAGGAAACCTGTATGGGAGAAATCCTAGATAGAAGGTGATGATAATTTGCTCTCCTTACTCTTGCATGGGAATATGCAAAGAAATAGGTTTTATGGAGTTACTCAAGTCATGTGGCATGTAAGGTTGCTACAAAATATTACCCCCTTTATTCTCCTCTCTAACTTCCCACTCCTAGATGCTCTTCTCAAACATGGAACAGATACCATCACAAAAAATGGAACCCCCACTTCTACTAATCGCCCAATATTTAACATTTGCTTGATAGTCATATGTGAGTAGGCTTTTGATTTCCTCAACCCTCAATTAGAGTTATGTTTTGGACTGTATAGTCTTCTTGGAAGTCCACATGTGGCTAGTCCCATATGCATGAGTAACAATGATTGATTTGACATCTTCTTGTACCATGGTGGTCAATACCATAGGTCAACTTGTGTGAGGCATAACTTTTTCATACAAGATCTGTTTGCCATGATATTTGTGTCGTTGGAAAGGTATTTGACTAGACAATCGTCGCAAGGCCTTGACATCTCTATCATGTTCAAGATATGCAATCTAATCAGATTTAACATTGTATACATGAGCTACATATGCATTAGTGGACTAGAAATAACTTTAGAAAAAACACAAGAAAAAGGAATGCACGTTATTCCTTAAAGTATACAAATAATTCATTTGTAACCATAATAAGTCTACAAATATGTTATTTGCAAAAGTATGTAAGTTAGAAATTGTCCTAGCTCAAGTCAAGTTGGTCATTATAAGCTTCATTACAACAAACTGTAATTACAAAAATTAAATATTAAGCCTATGTTCCGAATATATAAGGATCAAATATTTCACATCTATGTTTTCACATAGCATGTTTTGCTCACTATTTTACAGTTTTTTACACAAAATACGAGTAAGAAAAATTGATGTTTACTAGCAAATTAATTAACGCTTTAGGTTTTAGAATCAATTCACCTTAAATCACCTATAGGTAAGGCACCACTTAATGGAAAGTATGTCATAACCAATTGATAAATTACTTATGAGTGACGAATTAAAGAGAAGGGGTTTGATTCAAGAGTTCAAGGATGACCACAATCTACCACAAGTCAAATTAGAACACAAATTCACACAAAGCCTACAAATGGGGAAAGGTTGAATCATACATATAAAAAAGAAGATTGTACATGGAAGAAAATTATTTTGGAAAATGATATAATTGAGATTGTTCATGATTGTAAAGCTTCTTTGATTTTATATATGTAACTTCTCACGATTAATTAAGCCCTAAACGTAAGCCATTTCATTTTTGGATTTTTCCCATATTCAGTTCTCTAGGGTGTATCCTTTGGGCTTATTGTTTATTTGTTATAGTTTCTTTACATTTAATTATTGACAAGAAATTCATAGACACACTTAGTTACACAACAAATAAATAAATACATAGATTAAAGCTTTTGTTTTTAGCATAGGGTGTGTATTAGTCAATTTGTTCATTGTAGGCTTATCGATTACAAATTAGTGGCACACCTATTATGTCATCATAGTCTATGCACCTATCATCTAGATATCAAACATTTCTCATCTTTGCAACTAAAGTTGTTTCCTTAACCATCAAGTTTCATTTTATGCTTCCCTATCATGCACTTTAACTAGAGCTTGGGATGCTTTTGCATGAAATGATTAACAAATAACGTGTAATCATGTTCAAAAATCATTTTCCTAATCAGTTGATTTTAAGAATTTTTTATTCCTCTTCTAAGGGCTAAGAGTCGAATTTTATTGTTTGTTTTGGATTCTAACAAATCATATAGGAAAAACTCTATTTTGGAAAAGAGAAGTAATCTTGCATGATATCATCAAGACTAGCCATGAGGATAAAGCCCTAGTAGCCTTTGTATCCATAATTGTCGAAGATTAATTATCTTCATGATCTATGAATATCCCACCTTCCACAATATTGAGGTTTCGTTTAGAACCACCATAAAATTAAAATTTGATCCATCTTTGCAGTATAGGATACAATGGAAGATTGCATCATTTTTGTTCCTTAGTTTAATTTTTTAGTGAAATAATTAATTAGCAAGATCATTTCCAAAAAAATATTATATTGGAAGTCTATACTCATATTTTGAATCAACATTTATAGAAAATATAAGAAAATCACATTTAATTATATGTAAAGGTGGTTACTAACTTTGATCTCGAGTCATATCTTGTCATGTTACATTAGAGGGTATGAACAAGGATAAACTTAGAATCATTCCTAAATTTTGTTAGTTTTCAAACCCTAAGTTGAGGGTGTGAATTTATGTGTAATCCCCACTAATAAGCAATCATGGGTGGGTTTCCAAGGGGTGAGGGTGTGCATTTTTTTGTATGAGGGATTGCATGTGTATATTAGTTGGTTTATTTGACGAGGTTATGAATTTGGATAGCCTTCACTAATGACAAATCATGGGTGGGTGGCCCAAGGGGTGAGGGTGTGCATTTTTTTAGTGTGAGGGATTGCAAGTGTATTCTAGTTGGGAAGCAAGGGAGTGGGTGGTGGATGTTGAGAATTCAATAGGGAAATGAATATTTTAATTCTCTTTAACTCGATAACTACTTGTGTTACCTTTTTCCTTATTATATTTGTTCCTTATTATTATAATGTGAGATACATCAAACAACTACCAAAACAATAAGAACATTGACACAATATATAGGCTACAAGCTAGGGCCAAAACCCCTCCTCTTGACGGGAAACCCTTTAAATCTGTTCTCTTCTTATATCCTTCAATTGACAAATACCAAGACCTGGTGACTTAGAAAAATACCCTCCAAGATCAAGATCAACCACTAACTCAGCTTCCAGCTATAAGAACTTCGACCTCCTACTGCAGATTCGAAATTTTGTCTCCCTGACAATTGTTGCAATTGTTGCTGCCACACTAGAAAACTTCGATCTTATTCTAGTAGCCTTCCTCTTACCTTCGATTTCCTTTCCTTGATACTTGGGGCTAGAGAGATGCCCTAAGTAACCTTTGCTTGACTTCTTTCCACTCCTCCTTCCAAGATCGAACCAGAGATGATCCTTGCACAAAAAACCTAGCTTTGTCTTGCACGTGGGAGAGAATTAGCCCAAAAATTTCAACTTCCTTTGTCCTCTTCTTCACCCTCTCCTTCGAACTCTTCTTCGTCCTCTTCTTTGCATAGTATGAGAGATTAGTGAGTGAGTCTTTTGGAGGATGATTTCCTCTCTTTATATAGGCCTATTCAAGGGGTAGATGTGGCTCCTCACTTAGGCCGACTTAATAGCTTCTAGGCCGACTTGATCTTAGAGGGCATTTTGACATTTTAAAGACAAAAATATTTTTTCCTTACAAGATACAATGTGCCCAATGGGGTCTTCAATATATGACAATGACTCTTAGACCTAGGACAAACCCTAGAAGCACTCAATACGTGTTTCACCTATAAAATAAAATAACTTGAGCATGAAACCCATGCTCCAATAATAATTTCTTCTCATTTTAAAATTTAAAAGAATACATTTCATATTTATGAAGACCGAACCTAGTTACACATTTTTCAACACTCCCTCTTAACTACGAAGGTATTCATAAGAGGTACATGGTCATTCTCAATCTGAAGAGATCTCATAAAAAAATTCAGATCGGTAACCCATTTGTCTAGAATCATATTAACCAACATTGTCACATAGTAAGGACTTTACTAACAACTCTATCTCTCCACAAGATCAGAACACAATGTTGGCGAGACAAATGATTTATAGACACCATCATCATTGTCTCTCAAAGTACATACTCCACTCGGGTGTTCACCAAGTTTGACCTTCTTTGGACTATTCTTATCTTGGATAGCTAGTCCTCAAAGAATATCGGTCCACAACTACTCTGGTCTTGAATGCCCTACCACATTCTCAAAGAGTATCAAATGCCAAATGGTTACATAATACTCCATTCTTTCTTCCTGAGTGAAGACAAGAATGTAGTGTCTATCTCTCCGTCTCAATTAGGGAGGATACATCAACCAAACCAAGCTTGTCTCTCAAGTACAAAAGCTTCTTGTTCAGAAGTGACTTTTTCAATATGTCAGCTACTTGTTCATCAGTTGAGATATATTGTAGCTGCAACACATGCTTTTGTACTAGCTCTCGCATATAGTCATACTTGTTGTTTATATGCTTCATCTTTCTATGAAACACTGGATCTTCAGACAAACATATACAACTAGTATTATCACAAAGTATCATTGTAGGGTTCATAAGTCCTTCAAACAAGTTGGATAGCAGCTTCCTCAACCAAACTGCTTCTCTTCTTACTTCACAAGATGTAACATATTCAACCTCAACACTACTCAAAGCACCTGTGTCTTACTTTCTCGTCATCCATGAGACCATGGATGATCCCAAACTGAAACATCCTCCTGTAGTGCTCCTTCCATCTTGCTCACTGCCTCCCCAGTCGAAATCTATATATCCAATTAGTTGGACAACATTCCTTCTATCATACCTTAGAAAGTAGTACATGGTTCCTCATAGATATCTCAGAATATGTTTTGTTTCTATCCAATCATCATGCTTCGGCTCTACTTGGAATTGACAGAGAACATTTACTACAAAGCATATGTCTGATCAATTATTCACTAACTACATCAATGAGCCAATAAGTTGTCTATACTTGGAAGGATCCATAGGGCTTGATTCATAACTCCTTAGTCTCTTCAAGTTTGTGATCATCAGAGTGGTCATAGTTTTGCATTCCATCATGTCAAACCTCTTCAATATCTTGATCGTGTACTTTTCTTCACCCAAATAAACTTCATCAGGTCCTTTCCAAACTTCTACTCCCAAATAGTAATGCATCAATCCAATATCCTTCATGGTAAATTCTGCTTCTAGTTGCTCCTTACATTATTCAATTCAACCTTCTACACCTATCAAGAGACGATCGTCTATATACAGAAGAATGATTACAAGTTCTCCATCTACAACCTTGATATAAAGGTTTGGATCAGTGGAACTTTTTGTGAAGCCTATTCTTTGCAGGTATGCATCCATTCTAGCATACCATGCCCTTGGTGCTTGCTTGAGGCCATATAGTTCTTTCTTCAGTCTGCAAACATATTCCTTCCTATCTTTAACTCTAAATCCCAAGGGTTTCTCTATATAGACTTCTTCATCTATTCTGCCATTCAAAAAGCAATCTTGACATCCATTTGGTGGATGTTCCATCCCCTCAATGCTACGAGAGAGACTAATGAATGAATTGTTGTATATCTTGTTGTTGGAGAAAATGTCTCTTTGTAGTCAATGCCTTCTAGTTGAGAGAAGCCCCTAGCCACAAATCTTGCCTTATACTTATCTATACTTCCATCTGCTGCATGTTTGATCTTGTAGATCCACTTGAAAGTTACCACAAATTTTTCCTTGGGCCTAGGTATGATCTCCCAGACTATATTCTTCATTATAGATTGATAAACTTCATTCATGGCATCTTTCCATTCCTAATGATTTACAAACTCTTCAAAATTGGATGGTTCTGCTTCTATTATTTTTGTCATGTATGCAACATACCCATAATATCTCTTAGGTTTCTTGCTTTCTCTAAATGATCCTTTCACTGCACCATGACCTTTTACATCAAGTAGTGTATATTTTAGCCAATTAGGTGTTTCCCTTGTTTCAGGGATGACCATAGTTTGAATAGGCTCACTAGGACCTTCTTCTTCATGGTGTGATTCTTCTTCCCCCTTGTCAACTTCTTCCTCAAATACTGAAAGTTCTTCAACATCCGAATCTATGGAAAGTTCCTTTGATTTCTTGAATGCTATGCTTTCATCAAATATGACATCACAACTGAATTCTATGTGATGTCCTCCTTTTATGTAGATCCTATAGGATTTTGATGAGTTTTTGTACCCAACAAATGTTCCATTCATGCCTGATGGATCCAACTTCTTTCTTTAGTCCTTTTTGGTATATGGATATATACAGGACACCCAAAGATCTGGAGATGATCTATAGATGGCTTCTTTCTAGTGAACACTTCCTCTAGAGTTTTGTTGTCTAGGGATTTGTGGAGACTTTGATTCTAAATGTAAACAATTGTCTTCATGGCTTCTCCACACAAAAACTTAAGTAGATCTTGATTGTGTAGCATTGCTTTTACAATTTCTTCAATGGATATATCCTTTTGTTTTGCAGCTCCATTTTTCTCGAGATTATATGGGACTATCAGCTCCCTCTTAATCCCAGACTCCTTACATAATGTTATAATCTCTTTGGATGTATATTCTCCTCCATTATCAGATCTTAGTATCTTGATTCTTCTTTCTGTAAGGTTCTCCACTTGAACATTCAATTCTTGAAATTTTGTAAATACTTCATCCTTGGCTTTTATTAAGGAAACCCAGGTATTTCTTGAATGATCATCTATAAATATGACATAATATATATGACCTCCAAGTTATTTGGGAGTCATAGGGCCACACACATCAGAGTGAATGAGATCCAAGATTTATTTTGACTGTGAAGCACTACTTCCAAATGGTATCTTTGTATTCTTACCCAATGCACATCCCATACATACTCGTTCATGATCTTCCTTTAGTTCAAGTATTCCATCTACTATGGAACTTAGAGTTGGAAGGATCTTGAAATGTAGAGGACCAAATCTTCTATGCCAGAGTTCACACGGGCTAATTTCAATGTGAACTAGGGCTTGGACCATAGGAGATATTAGTTTGTAGAGTCTTCCTTCTCGAATTCCAATGACTTTAGCTTGTTTGATATTTGAGTCTTTACTCCATACAACAACCCTTCCATCAATGAAAACTACTCTATCACCCTTATCTTCTAATATTGAAATCGAAAGTAAGTTCTTATGCAAACCTGGAACAAATAGAATGTTGCTGAGGTGGATGTTACTTCCATTCTCTAACTTTATAGATGTCAATCCAATAGCCTTTATGGGATAGCTCTTGTTATCTCCAAGTTCAATTGAATAGGTGGATTTTCCTTTGGATAAGGTCTTCAATTATTTGGAATGGCCAATCATGTGTATTGATGCACCACTATCAATTACCCAAATGTATTCATCTTGGAATGTACTAGAGAGAACCGAGAAGAGACCTTCATCCTTTTCCTTGATTGATTCCTTCTTTAAAAAAGATAAGATACTCCATTCTTTCTTGATACCTTCCTTGAGATGGCTTTATATCTTGGAAAACTTCTTGATGAACTTCTTCATTGTAGAGGAGATCTTCATGATGCCCTTTTCCAACCTTACTACCTCTGAAACCATGTTGAGAATTCAATAGGGCAATGAATATGTTAATTCTCTTTAACTTGATAACTGTTTGTGTTACCTTTTTCATTATTAGCTTTGTTCATTATTATTATAATGTGAGATACATCAAACAACTACCAAAACAATAAGAATAGTGACACAATATATAAGCTGCAAGCCAAGGCCAAAACCCCTCCTCTTGAGGGGAAATCCCTCAAATCTCTTCTTTTCTTATAGATCCTTCAATTGACGAATACCAAGACATACTGACTCAGAAAAATACCCTCCAAGATCAAGATCAACAACTAACTCAGTCTCCTACTACAAGAAGTTCAACCTCCTACTGCAGATCTGCAATTTTGTCTCCCCGACAATTGCTACAACTATTGTTGCCACACTAGAAGACTTCGATCTTCTTCTAACAACCTTCCTCTTCCCTTAACTTGCATATCCTTGAGACTTAGGGCTAGAGATATGCCCTAAGTAACCTTTGCTTCAATTATTTCCTCTCCTCCTTACATGATTGAACCAAAGATGGCCCTTGCACAAAAACCCTAGCTTCGTCTTGCATGTGGGAGAGAGAACTAGCGCAAACACTTCAACTTCCTTCGTCCTCTTCTTCGTTCTCTCCTTTGACCCCTTCTTCATCCTCTTCTTTGCATAGTATGAGAGATGAGTAAGTGAGTGTTTTGGAGGATGAGTTCCTCTCTTTATATATGCCTCTTCAAGGGGTAGACGTGGCTCTTCACTTAGGCCGACTTGATCTTGAAGGGCATTTTGACATTATAAAAAAATAAAAAAAAATCTTTACAAGATACAATGTGCTCAATGGGGTCTTCAATTTATGACAATGACTCTTGGACCTAGGACAAACCTTACAAGCACTCAATGGGTGCTTGACCTATAAAATAAAAGAACTTGAGCATGAAACCCATGCTCCAATAATACTTTCTTTTCATTTTACAATTTACAAGAATACATTTCATACTTATGAAGATCGAACCTAGTTACACATTTTTCAACAATGGAGGAATCTGTCCTTTTGCAAGGAAAGGTCAGTTATTTATAGTATTTTTAGTGCTTTATTAAGTTACATCATTCAAAACCATGGGTGGATTCTATATTCCATTTGGACCAAATGCACATGAAAAATGAATGACCAATTACCCTCTTTTCCTTGCTCTTTTATCCCTTCAAAACCAAAGCCTCGCCCATTTTTTCTATTATGCCTTTAAAATTATTCCTTGTGTTACCCACATAAGTTACAAGTTTAAGACACTAGGCCCTCCCCAAATTATGACATAAAGTGCCAATATCAAAGCATTCACTTGATATGTACCTCCTTGAATATGTAATTTGTAAGTGAACATCACAGGCCTGATATAATTTCCCCTTGAGTTCAAGGGGAGCATGCATAACTCTTCATATGATTCAGACTTATGCAGGAATGCACAAAAATACATATGTAAACATAAACACAAAGATGCAACAGAAATAAAACTTCATTTCATTAATATCAAAAACTGAGATATGCTTACATACATAATGGAAATAAACTAGCTCGGACGATGGTAGCTTATATCTAAGAAGAGATGTGACGACTACATGCCTCTGAACTATGTTACAATGCAACTCAAATGCCTATTTATTATTGAGAAATAATGGAAAACCCTAAAAATCCAAAAACCTAACCCTAGGAGATGAAGCATAAAAACTATGGGCCCCGATAGGGTAAATTGGTACATAAATTTCTCGGGGTTGTAACTTTGGCATACGATATTCGTTTGATGCGCACGATACCTCGTTAGAAATATTTATCAGAGGACTATTAGTTTCAACTGCAAACATCAGTCACATAGCCTCATTTTCCAATTTTCCCACATCGTTTAGGGCCTCAAAACGGCCCCGGAAGTTCAGGACCAGAAAATTTGCCAAAAAATAGTAAATTGTGCTACAATTAAGGAAACTAAAAAACTGAAACAAACAATGGTGGGGTTCCAAGTGGAATAGGTGAGTGACCACTAATATCCACCTAGATCATTCTGCCCCCCTTAGGAAAAAATGGCCCCCATTGCATTGAGTGCTTCCATGAGATGGGGAAACTTCTACTAAACCCTGTCCCTGGTGAGCCACTTACCTTGGTGCAGGAGTTGACCAACTTTGACAACCTGATATAGTTGGATCTTCTTCTGACGAGTGTTCTTGTATTATTTGTGGCTTCTTCGATGTAGCTTGGGTTGAGCATTGTTGGTCTCAATTGCTCAAGAATGTATATGGTCGTAGTCGTTCCACATTGAATATTGGGTGCAAGCCAAGGAATCGTGGAATGCAAAGCCTAAAGGCATTGTCCCATACAACCCTAGTGATGGTGTAAGGCCCATATTGGAGCAATTGAAGCTTGCAGTAGGCCCCAAGGAGGTGCTCCTTCTGCAAATGTAACCAAACTTTATTGCCTACCTAAAACTTGTGTAGCACCTGATATTGGCCATGATGTTGTTTGTACTTAGCATTTGTTCTATCTAATATGTCACGGACCTTTTGGTGGATGTTCTAAATGTGCTCAATGAAGTTGTTAGCTTTGTTGACTTCAGACAGGACATGAGGCGAATATGACTGAGTAGCTGCAAGTGGTATGGCAACATCAATGGGACATAGTGGCTGGAATCCCAGTCCCACCTGAAAGGGGTTGTGGCCAGTTGAGTTGTGGAGAGCTCTGTTGTAGCTGTGCTGGACATAGGGGAGGCTTTCGTCCCATGTGTGTGGATGCTTCAATTTGTACATGCACATGATATGCATGATCATCCTTTTGACAACCTATGTGTGACCATCAGTTTGAGGGTGGAAGGCCATGGACTTAGTGAGCTTGGTATCTCACAACGACCATAGGCTTGACCAAAATGTACTTAGGAACCTGTTGTCTTGATATGAAATAATGGATTATGGGATCCCAAAGTTTACCCATATTCATTCAAAGAAGAGTTTGGCAATGGCTTCTGCTATGATACTCTTCTTGTAGGCCATCATAATGGTCATCTTGGAGAATTTGTTTATGACCATGAAAACACAGTCATTGCCATGGTTGGTAGAATTAAGGCTCGACATGTAATCCATGGATATGGATTCCCAGGATCGACTAGGAGTGGGCAAAGGAGTATAGAGACCTTGCTTCTCGATTGTAGGTTTAACAATGGCGCAGGCAATGCAAGGTCTATTGTACTTCCCAACATCCTATCGAAGGTTTGACCATAAAAATACTTTTACAACACAATCACTATCTCTTCTATCCCAGAATGTCTAGTGACTTGACTATAATTCGCCTCCCAAATCATTTTGGCACTCTTGCTTGAAGGAACACAAAGGTGTCCCAGGTGGCATAATAGCATGTCCTGAAGTTGAAAGTTTGGAACTTGCTTACCTTATAGGATAATCTGATATGTGGTGCCAAATTCCGAAGCATTCTTGTAAAGGTGTGTCCATTCTGAAGTCTCGTGTCCACAAGAGTCAATCACAATGGTCAACGCCATGACCAATGGTTGGCTGAGGTAGTATGAAAAATTATTGGTGCTTCCCTTCTTGTACTTAATGTTCAAATGGAACTGTTGCAAGCATGTGGACTATTTCTGATGGTGATCGTTCTACAACTTTCCTTATGTCTGTGTGAACTGCAGGGGTTGGTGGTCTGTGTGGATGATCATTTCCTTCCCCGTAATGTAATGCTTCCATTGTCGGCAGGCCTGCACAATGGAATACATCTCTTTGTCATAGGTGGGATACTTCCATACTATGTCTGAAAGTGTCTCACTATACTATGCCACTGGATGCCCCTGCTGAGAAAGAACTGCACAAATAGCATAATCAGAGGCATTTGTCTCAACCTCAAATGGTTCCTGCAGGTTTGATAATGTGAGCACTGGTGCAAAGTAGAGGTAGTAATTCAACTCGACAAACACCTTCTGTGGGGATTCAGAATAAAATAAATTTTCTTTCACTCCACCCTTGGTGACTTGATTCAAAGGCTAGGTGATATGAGAGAACCCCAACACGAACTTGCAGTAGAAATTGGCAAGACCCAAAAAGCTGTGAGCTCTGTTAGAGTGGTTGGGGATAGCCAATCCCGAATAACTTGTATCTTTGCTGGGTCCACATGCACACCCTGCTCATTAATGATGTACCTCATATGTTAAACCTAGGTCATACCAAAAGTGAATTTCTCCAAATTGACACACAATTTGTGTTGTCATAGGGTTTGGAGGACTTATGGAGTATGGTGGAGGTTCTCTTCCCAACCTTAGCTGAAGATCAAGATGTCATCCAAATACACTACCACGAATGAGTTGGTGAAAGGCCGCAAGATGTCCATCAAAATCATGAAGGTTGCAGGGGAAATCATCAACCTGAAAGGCATGACCAACCATTATAAAATGTCCTCCTTGGTTTTGAAGGCAGTCTTCCACACATCAAAGGGTTCGATTGGGACCTGGTGATAACTAGACTTCAAGTTAATATTGCTTAAATATTTGACCCCTTTGAGCTGGTTCAAAAGGTCATCAATTTGTGGGATTGAATACCTATTATGGATAGTGATCTTATTCAACACTCGATAGTAAATACATAGTCTCCAGGTCCCATCCTTCTGTACCAACACAATCGGGCTCCCACATGGTGATGAACTTGGCCTGATGTGCCCTTTCTGCAAAAAATCCTAAATTTACCTCTTGATTTCATTCTTCTCTAGAACATAGCATTAATAGATTGGCTTGTTGGATAGCGACTCACGCCGAGATAGTGTAGGGGTACCCCTACAGGTGAGGTGAAGATGTCCCTGTACTCCATGACCTTGTCCATTTGATGTTGTCGTTTGAAGGAGCCCTGTCTGGAGGTCATTGATGTGGCCACAATCTTCTTCTTGCCCTGAGGGCGAATCATAAGGAAGACAAATTTCCCAGTTTGGAAAATGATCTTACTGCATTACTCCATAGAGATCAAAAAGATTGCAGTAGTTGATGCTACCTCTAATATCCTATATAACTTATTACCCAAAGAAATAAAGTAGTGTGAGGCCTATACTCATACACAACATGATGTTTCCACAAGTATCTGAGGACTATTAATTTTGACTGCAAACATCAATCACATACCTACATTTATCAGATTTCCCCAAAAACGTCATTTAGTGCCTCAAAACGGCTCCGGAAGTTCAGGACCCGAAAAATTGCCAAAAATAGTAAACTATGCTACAATTAAGGAAACCGAAACCTGAAAGAAACAATGGTGGGGTTCAAGTGTAATAGGTGAGTGACCACTAATATCCAATTGGATCATTCTTCCCCCCTTAGGAAGAAATGGTCCCCATTGCACTGAGTTCCTCCATGAGATGGGGAAACTTCTGCTGAACTTGGTCCTTGGTGAGCTACTTACCTTGGTGCAAGAGTTGACCAACTTTAACAACCCGGTATAGTTGGATCTTCTTCTAACAAGTGTCCTTGTATTAGTTGTGGCTTCTTCGATGCAGCTTGGGTTTGAGCGTTGCTGGTGTCAACTGCTCAAGAATGTCTGATGTGTCCAGAAATGTGGGAAAGTATGGTCGTAGTCGTTCCACATTGAATACTGGGTGCAAGCCAAGGAATCGTGGAATGAAAAGCTCAAATGCATTATCCCACACAACCTTAGTGATGGTGTAAGGCCCATATCGGAGCAGGCGAAGCTTGCGGTAGGCCTCAACAAGGCACTCCTTCTGCAAATGTAACCAAACTCTTTCGCCCACCTAAAACTTGTGTCGCAACTGATACTAGTCATGATGTTATTTGTACTTAGAATTTGCTCTGTCTAATATGTCATGGACCTACTGGCTGATGTAATGAATGTGCTCAATGAATTTTTTAGCTCTGTTGACTTCGAAATGGACATGAGGTGAATTTGACTGAGTAGCTGCAAGTGGTATGGCAACATCAATGGGACATAGTGGCTGGAATCCCAGTCCCAACTGAAAGGGGTTGTGGCTAGTTGAGTTGTGGAGAGATCTGTTGTAGCTGTGCTAGACATAGGGGAGGATTTAATCCCATGTGCGTGGATGCTTTGATTTGTACATGCACATGATATGCATGATCATCCTTTTGACAATCTATGTGTGACCATCAATTTGAGGGTGGAAGGTCATGAACTTAGTGAGCTTGGTATCTAACAATGACCAGAGGCTTGACAAAAATGTACTTCGGAACTTGTTGTCCCGATATGAGATAATGGATTATGGGATCTCGAAGTGTACCCATACTCGTTCAAAGAAGCATTTGGCAGTGACTTCTGCTGTAATACTCTTCGTGTAGGTCATCATAATGGTCATCTTGGAGAATCTGTCTATGACCATGAAAACACAATCATTGCCATGCTTTGTATAATTAAGGCTTGACATGTAATCCATGGAGATGGATTCCCAGGGTCGGTTAGGAGTGGGTAAAGGAGTATAGAGACCTTGATTCTTAATTGTAGGTTTGGAAATGGCATACCCAATGCAAGATCTGTTGTACTTCCCAACATCCTATCGAAGGTTTGACCATAAAAATACTTTTGCAGCACTACCACTGTCTCTTCTATCCCAAAACGTTTAGCGACTCGACTATAATGCACCTCCCAAATAATTTTGCCACGCTCACTTGAAGGAACACAAAGGTGTCCCAGGTGGCATAATAGCGTGTCCTGGAGGTGAAAGTCTGGAACTTTCTTACCTTATAGGATCATCTGATATGTGGTGCCAAATTCTAGAGCATTCTTGTAAAGATGTGTCCATTTTGAATTCTCATGTCCACAAGAGTCAGGCACAATGGTCAACGCCATCACCAATGGTTGGCTAAGGTAGTATGCAAAATTATTGGTTCTTCCCTTCTTGTACTTAATGTTCAAATGGAACTGTTGTAGGTATGTGGACCATTTCTGATGGCGATCGTTCTGTAACTTTCCTTGTGTTTGTATGAATTGCAGGAGTTGGTGTTCTGTGTGGATGATCATTTCCTTCCCGAGAATGTAATGCTTCCATTGTTAGCAGGCCTGCACAATGGAATACATCTCTTTTTCATAGGTGGGATACTTCCGAACTGTTTTTGAAAGTGTCTCATAGTAATATGCCACTAGATGACCCTATTGAGAAAGAACTGCACAAATAGCATAATTAGAGGCATTTGTCTCATTCTAAGACGGTTATTGTAGGTCTGATAATGTGAGAACTAGTGTAGAGAAGAGCTAGTGATTCAACTCAACAAATGCCTTCTGTTAGCATTTAGACCAAAATAACTTTTCTTTCACTCCACCCTTGGTGACTTGATTCAAAGGCCAAGTGATATGAGAGAAAATTTCCCGCTTCACAAAAATGCATGCTCAAATTCATTTTCAAGGCCAAATTGAATGATTTAACTTCAAGAGTATTTTTTTACTCATAAGTAACATTAATACAATTAAATATTTTTAAGTTTTCACATATATATTTATGTTGTTCAAGAATACTCTAAATTGCATGGATGTTATAGGGTAAAAGGCAGGGTTTGTGTGCATCAAATAAAAGCACACCAGGACCTGTAATTAATTGGCAGTGATATAATGATAATTCTATCCTTTGCGTTTGCAAAATTGTACCTCATTTTTGTGGTGTAACAACAACCTAATGAGATTCAGCCTTGTGGTGTGTTGTAGTGAAATTTTCAATTTTTATTTTTGTGAAATTAAAAAAATATAAAGAAAAATTACAACTTTTTTTTTTGAATATAAGGACTTTCAAAATTCTTTGTGTAGAAGTCCCTATTTTAAAAAGAAAGGGGTTTTATGTATATTTGTATGCAGTCCTAACCTTTCAGAATAAATAGCACTAGTTCCACCTATACAAAAGTGGGCCAAGAGTTTGATAAATTAATAATTAAACAACGTGCAAGTTGGTGTGGGATCACAGTTCATTTGTATGGAAAATTAGTTTGAATTGTTTTCTGATGGGTCTACATGTCCAAACATTAAATAACGAGAAGGTGTTGCAAAGATGTTAGATTAAAACCACCCATACCATAATCAACATTTTTCATTGATTGCGACACCCCCCACTGTTCTGAAATCACTTCCAAGGGTTGTCACAAATCGGTAAGTAGTCTTGCTAAAAATTTATTCAAGACCGATTATATGCCACTTGACAACCACATGAATGAGCCAAGAGCAAGTAAGTGTGACTAAGAGAGCATGAATTCCACCTCACCCATCCACCTCACCTCATGTACTCCACGTTACCCCCTCCACATCATCCTTACGTATTCCTTTACATCATCACATTTTATTCTTTCCCACATAGTACATAATGGATAAAAGGTCATCCCGCCTATCATTTCTTTGTCCTTTAATCCATAGAGCCTTGGTAACCAACGTTTAGATTTTTCACAGTTATCTCTACATCAACGTTCTACCTCTCATCATCCCTTATGATCAAGTAATTCATAACTCCACGCTTCTTCATTTCTCTCTCTGTAAACTATAAATATGGAAAAAGCCTAGAAATCAAAGAAAAAACCCATAATTATTGTACCCTCTGCTCATACACCATTGATGGATAGAGAAGCCAAAATATATTATTCGTGTTGTCCCTTTGATTCATGGAGTCTCGACAAGACATTCTTGACCAATTTAATGGAGCTCTGTTAGAGTGGCTGGGGCTGGCCAATCCTAAATAACTTGTATCTTCGTTGGGTCCACATGCACACACCGCTCATTAATGATATACCTCATATATTGAACCTGGGTCGTACCAAAAGTGAACTTCTCCAAATTGACACACAATTTGTGTTGTCACAGGGTTTGGAGAACTTGTGGAATATGGTGGAGGTGCTCTTCGCAACCTTGGTTGAAGATGAAGATGTCATCCAAATACACTACCACGAATGATTTGGTGAAAGGTCGCAAGTTGTCCATCAACCTCATGAAGGTTGTGGGGGAAATCATCAACTTGAAAGGCATGACCAACCATTCAAAAATGTCCTCCTTGGATTTGAAGGAAGTCTTCCACACATCAGAGGGTTCGGTTGGGACCTGGTGATAACCAGACTTCAAGTCAATATTGCTGAAATATTTGACCCCCTTGAGCTGGTTCAAAAGGTCATCAATCCGTGGGATTGGATACCTATCATGGACAGTGATCTTATTCAACACCCGATAGTAAATACAAAGTCTCCAAGTCCTGTCCTTCTGTACCAACACGATCGGTTTCCCACATGGTGATGAACTTGTCCTGGTGTGCCCTTTATGCAAAAAATCCTAAATTTGCCTCTTGATTTCATTGTTCTCTAGAACAAAGAATTAATAGATAGGCCTGTTGGATAGTGATGTGCCTGAGATCAGATCCATGGAGTGCTTGACCTGACATTATAGGGGTACCCTTGTGGGTGAGGTGAAGATGTCCCTGTACTCCACAACCTTGTCCATTTGTTATTGTCGTTCGGAGCATCCATGTCTGGAGGCCATGGATGTGGCAATAATATTCTTCTTTCCCTGAGTGTGAATCATAAGGAAGACAAATTTCCTAGTTTGGAAAATGATATTACTACATTGCCCCAGAGAGATAAAAGAGATGGAAGTAGGTGATTCTACCTTTGATATCCTATATAACTCATTGCCCAAAGAAATAAAGCAGTGTGAGGCCTAGAATCATACACAACATGATGTTTCCATAAGTATGGTTTCCCTTGTTATCACTCCTTTGGATCTCCAAGGCTGAGGAAGAGTCCAACTGAGGTAACCACTGACCAACCTTTTGACTTGGTAGCTAGCCCTACCAAGCCGAAGAGGGCTCTCTAAAAAGAATCACAGCCAAGAGAGCTAGATGAATTAGGGTTTTAGGCTAGGTATAAAGTGCAGAGGTTGTTTTGATTTGATTTGATAGGGTTATTGCTGGATCAGGCTATTAGGTCAAAGAGGCTAGGTTAGGGAAAATAAGATTAGGGTTGCAATACATTCAATGGGGTAAGGTAGGTAGGTAGGTAGGCTAGCACATTATGGTTTCTTGGGATGAGATAATTCAGACAGGTGAGGAGCTAGGAAGAGCATAAAAGAAGTATTCTTCCTAAACTGAAGAAAGATGAAGAAACTATGAAAACTTTCCCAAAACAGAGCATATGAGATGATTCATGTTTATCAACTTGAAAGAGATCATACAATATACATGAAATGAAATGTGGAGTAACAATAAATTCACACAAATGAAACTAAAGAAAAAACAATGCTAGACAACCATACCATAGGTATCCAAGGAAATAACCGCAACTCATCTATTAAAACAGGCTAAATTCTGATACAATAGTGTCTCTAATCAATCTAACAACATCCAACTGAGTCCCTCCTTTGAAATGACTGAAAAATCCAAGATATATACCTAAAAACAAACTCCTCCCAACCTTAGGGGTCGAATCCATGAGAGGAGGAGCAGTTCCACCAAAATCTGAACTGATATCTAGAGTATAGGGAGCTCTAAGTGATTCCTCCCTAATTACATTGAAACTGATGCAATTGACTTGATGATAAATTTTACCTGATGACTCTACCCCTAGGTAACTTATCCACATAATTATTACATTTACCATCCTCAATTACATAAGTGAAAACATCATTTTATGAGATGAAAGTCAAAATTACATTGAAAATTCAAAAATATTAGCAAATGGTCAAGTGCACCATTTTTCTTCCAAGTGCGCCCTCAAAGTGTCAAGTGTGCCATCCCTGTTTCAGGCTGATTTTGAATGAGTTGTACGTGTCCAAATTTGGCTCAAGATGGCTTGTTGGAAAGCCCTTCAGGTCTAATTTCTGAATATGCCTCCAATTTGCAAAATGAAGCTAATTTGACCCCTCAAAACTTCATTCTCCCAAGACTGCTTAGTGCGCAATGCCTAGGCCAAAATTGAGGTAGAAACATGATTTTTTGCTTGTTTTTTTCCCTTTTTACCTACCAGTTTTGCAAACTAAGGCTAGAAAAGTGGTTTTCTTACATATATTGGTCATTTTTCATGCATTGGTTGTCGTCATTTGCTCAAAAAGTGGATATCAAGTTTCTTTCTCTTGTCTTGGTGAGTTAGGGCTTCAATATTTGCATTTGCTACCTTGAGCTTTTCCCTTGTATTTCTTTCTCTTTTGGCATAGTGTTTGGCCATTCTCCTTTGAATGTTGTTGTCCTTTTTCTATTTCTTTAACAAATTATCCAAGTGATCATTGATGGCTTGAAGCCAACCTTCCTTGTCTTCTTTGATCATGTCCAAGAATTGATCATCAAGCATAGCTTCATCAACTATCTCTCTTTGCCTTTGCCTTTCAAGTTCCAAGGCTCTTTTCAAACCTCTGGTTCTAGGCCTGTCTCTTAGTGCTTGTTCTTCTTTCTCTTCAAGCAAACCATGCTTCTCAAGTGTCTCTTCTAACAAAACCTTGGATTCTTCTACCTCCCTTTGCGCTGTGATGTATTTTATCTCATCAATGAATTGCTTAGTCTTCAACTGCTTATTCTCCTGCTCAAGGAAGTTTATGACAAATTTGGACCTGTAAAGATTAGTTTGGAGTTCTCTAACCTTGGAATCCTTTCCTTTGATGACTATAATTATGTTCTCATCACCATCATGCTCACTTAGGTCAACAAGCTCAAAATCCTGTTTAGTTTCTTGGAGGCCCTCCTCATGTCTCATTTCTGCCTCAATCTATGCCTCAGTCACCTTTTGTTTGCCTTTGTCTACCTGCTTTGTTGATGTATAAGGCAAGACCCCTTCCACTATGTGTGGATAAAACACATGCCTTTGACCTCTCTGGTATGTTCTTTCCAATGGCTCAACCTCAGCCACATTAGCCCTCTTAGGCTTATTGGTCTCAATCCTGCTAAGTGATCCAATGTCACGATGAAAAGGTGATGAGGGTGGTGAATTTGATGGAGACTAATCAAATTAAGATGAATGTGTTCTAGGTTGAGATGGGGGAATGGAAGTGGAAGGGTGAGACGATGAAGGCAGATTTTGTGCATGTTGAATAGATGGCTTAGTGAATATCTCATTGGATATGAAGGTACTCCATGCAATGTTTAGTTCTTTGAGATGATAGAGGACTATGATTTTGATGAGGGAATGATGGAAAATACTTCTCATTTGATGTTCATACTCTCTTTTCTAGATAATAAATGCCATCTTATCAATGCTCTAGAAAATGTAGTAGGGTATGTTGAGCATCTTTACCCTAGTGAAGTGCATTAAGAGTTGGATGTGATAGGTATAAAGTCTAGAAAATCTACCTTTGCATGAAAAGTATTTCATGATAATCTTCATCATTGGGGCATATCTTTCCAGGAGGTAAGAAAAAGGAAAAATCCTATTTTTCTCATTCTCGTACCTTGGTTTTATGAAAGGCTCGTAGTAATGTTCCTCCAATTCAATTTGCTTGAACCATTTCTCTCCAACATTCAGGATCTCGACGGAAGCTGATATAATGGCATCGGATATAGAAAAAGTGACACTAGCTAAAGTAACTTTGTTTTCATGGAGGTTAGATATGAAAAGTCTGGTCAACATGGCATGGTGTTGGACCTTATTTGAATTTGCTCATAGAATTCATAACAACCAACATTTTTTAAACATGACATAGCCATAGGAGATGCCAAGAGTTCCCTAATATTTTTTGGCTCAAATTTGAGTATTCTCCCCCCTTTGTGTGGTCTCTTCACCTTTTTTTCTTCTCCCTTACTGTATGGTCTGTTTTCTTCTTTTGCCATGGTGTCTTAATGTCAAAACCCTAAGGAGGTATGATGTTGGTGGAATGTGGTTTTTATGAATAAGGAATGGGAAAGGTAAATTGAGGGAGATGGTGCTAGGGATTTATGAAATGGGGGAGGGGGCAGGGAGTAGTAATATGATGGAATTTAGGATGGGAAATTATTTACGGGTTGGGGGTTGGGAACCTAGGTAGTTGTAGCACCTAGGGCCTAGGGTATTGGGATAAAGGTTTTAGGGAAAGGGAATTGTAATGAGGGAAGGGTATGAAAGTGTAGGGGAATACAAGTTGGGAATTGAGAGTGCAATGGTGATTTGAGGGAGATACTAGGGTTTGAAATGAGTAAAACACCAAATCTTTAATGAAACTTTCAAAATACCATAAGGAATGACTATAGGAAGAATAAGAATATATTTAATTGTCACTCACTTGCTAGAGGTTGAAGACAATGTTGTTGAAGCTTTGGAGGCAATTTGGTGAAGTTTGGAAGCATTTTTGGCTTTTCTGGGCAAGTATGCAGTGCCACAAGCAAACGCACCTTGTCTTTGGCAGGTGCGCAATTCCAGAATCAAGTGAGCAACACCATAAGAAAACACACCCTCCCTTTGGAAAACGCGCAATGCTTGGTCTGTTTTTTGCAATTTTGCCCAGGAACTTGAAAAATGCTCTCTTGGAGTTTGCTCAACAATGGTAGGAGCCAAAGGAAGTTGAATTTGATGCTATGTAAGACTTCTATACTTGAGTGAATTTGATTTTTTGATTTTAAAACCCACTTTCTAATGTTTCAATTCACCTTTGAAAACTTTGCTAATTACCCTTTGCACTTTGATTTTATTCTTTGCAGAATGATGATGTTGGAGTTTGGCAGTCTTTACATTTGACTTTGCTTTGATGAAGTTGGCATCTAGAGTTTGAGTTGGAAGCTTAGGAATAATACTTATTACATATAGTGAACAAAAGAAAAATAGATCTCTTTTTTGAATGAAATTACATTTTGGTATGAAAATCATACTTTGAAACCAAAATTACAACTTTTGAAAACCATTTTTACATACTAAAAAATATTCTTCAAATGATAAAGAAATATTATTTCAATCACTCTCACACTTTTGCTGACCTTATGAGATGAAATGGAGTATTATTGAACTTTGGAAAATGAAACCTCGTGACCTAATGGGACCTTGAATGACCAGACTCCATGTTGACTTGACTGACATAAAGGCAAGATGAAATGAGCTTTTATTATTGATGTATGCTCAGTAAGACATAAAGGTGGGCCAACAAGTACTAATTTTTGAGGGAGAGTGAGGTTATTTTTTACCAGGGCTACCATCAGTGAGTAAATTTTTGAATGAGGACCTAGGTGGAATGACAAAAATTTTAGAATGGGACCTTAATATGATATGAAAAGAGGATTTTTGATCATTTATGGCAGTATGTAAACACTGACTCTAACATCAACCTTATTGGGGATGGAAGCTCCTTGGAGGTGTCAAGAACACTATAGATCAAGTGCCTAACCATGTGGGCCAATACGGTCAAAAGCTAACAACCAAATTGAATACTGAAAACTTCAATCCAAACTATCAAATCGTCAGAGCCTTAGGGCCTTCTCCTCGGGCTTAAAACCTTGATGAATTGTGTCATCAATTGTTGAAAACTGAACTTGAAAGGAAATTGCTGCTGAAACAAAATCCACACTCTATTCTATTCTAACTGCTAAAAATGATTGCTAAATTAGGTAAAGGAAAAATTCCAATGAAGCCAATCAAGCAACTGGATACCTGATTGTCCTCTATTTACACTATCTACAAAAAACTTGAAGATTGGAAACTCAACATACAATTGAAGTTGAAAATTATGAATCAAAACAAGATAACCATGATGATCTGATGACTGCAACAAACTGGTAAAAGGATCCTGAAAAACATGTGCAAAGGACAGATCTTGATGATCAGCGTAAAGATCAGACTATAAAGTTGAATTGTTTCTTCTTCATGAGCTAGAGGCAACACATTGCATGTTCCTCCACTTTCTTCCCTTCTTCCACCATTGTTGATTGGGTGAAATGATCCTTCCAGTGTAACCAATCCAGTAGATGGTTACTTACTGAAATTTTGATCTCACTTACCTCGAGCAAGCATAATGATGTATATGTAAAAACAACATTCATCTTCTCCAATGCTTGCAAAAGACTGTGCAAGGGATCTTGAAAATTATGAAGCATTACCTTTTGTGAATCAATAAAAGGAGAAGAATAAGCATTATTTCCATATGGTTGTAACAAATTAGCAAAAGGATCCTCCATAATATTTTCAACATCATAAGTGTCCATATCTATAGGATTTGGGGCAAACTCCTTTTCATCAACAAACCTTTCATTTTCTGAGCCTTGAGGAAGATTTGTATCTGCAAGGGGCTCTAAAAGAACTTCTTCTTTATCACTGTTCTCCTCTTCATAATCACTTGGAAACTGACAAGATTGTACAATAACATCATCATTATTAATGGATGGAATATGGATCTGCAAATTAAGAATATGATTTATTTCTTCTTCAATCAAAGGAGGAAGTACTCTTTGTTTTCTTTGGACAAAACAACAATTGTCTTCTTTTCCTCCTAAATTTTGACAAGGATGTTCAATATCTTCATTAATTTCAAGCAAAGGAGCATAGAATTTTTCATCAGAGTGTTGATTCATTTCATGTGATTCCTTTTGACTATCAAGATGAAAAATTCCTTCATCTTCAAGCAAAGAGGAAGCTACTGTATGATGACTATGATCTTGTGTATCAAAGTGACTGGCTTCTTCAGACTGTTGTTGAAACTCAAAACTGAAATTTCTATCATTTACCATAGAGTCATCCAAAGAATATTTTTCACTTACTTGAACAAATATCTCATCGTGTTTTTCATAAAGGGACAGGATTACCTCCTTCTGAAGACTTTGTTATGATGGGATGAGAACCCTTGGGTCAATAACTTCATTTTCTTCATTCAAGGTGATCTCAAAAATAGAGCTCTCCTTTGTGGGATCCAAAACAACATACTCTTCATCATCACAATCTGAATCTAGATCTTGAATAGCCAGCTTGGCCTTATCACAATCTGAAATTGGAACTTGATTTTCCTTCATACCATCTTC
Source organism: Pinus taeda (assembly GCA_000404065.3). Classification (NCBI taxonomy): domain Eukaryota; kingdom Viridiplantae; phylum Streptophyta; class Pinopsida; order Pinales; family Pinaceae; genus Pinus; species Pinus taeda. The sequence goes on from APFE030828176.1 coordinate 58,884, forward strand.
TGCTGCAAACAAATCTGAAATAAGACCTTGTCTTCCATCATTTTCAATTGTACAAAGATCTTGAGCCTGCTACAAACTTTCCTGAGCATCTTGAAAAGTATCCTCTAAGCTTTCTTTATGCTGCTGAAATGGATTTTCATATAGGGCTTCCATGATCTCATCGTCCATGAATTCATCATCTCCATAAACATTCTCAATATTTTCAATAAAACTATCAACATGTTTATAGCAGTTTTGAACTAGTATTAAGGATGGATAAGATTCTTTATACCTTTAAAAGAACATGGTATGAAAATACTTTAAACAATAAATATAAGTAGGAAAAAAACTTTCATACCAATATTGGAATTCACCTTCCAGAGTGGCCATGAATATCTTGATCAAGCAGTGTTTAGGAAAATCAATCTTTAATCTACGCACATGCATATGAAATCTCGCTAGATGAAGAGCAGCATCATAACCTTTCACATCTTTGAACATAGACAAATTTCTTCGCCAATTTACCTTAGGCATTTTATTTGGGAAACCTGGAATGTGATCTCTTTTCATTGGAGCAAACCTTATTCCAACAGATTCCATTGTGAAAGTTCTTCAAGCTACTGATCTTAATGCAGTGGAGTCGCCATGAAGTGTTGATTTTTTGGATCTTTTAGTTAATGGAGTCACCATGTGAATGGTACAATGTTCATATGTGTCCAACTATTGTTCGCCATAAACAATTAGATCTAAATCATTGTCATTTTTTCCCGGGGAAGATAGAGCTTTCGCTCCCCGACAACGACGCTAGTATGTTATCACTCCTCTGGATCCCCAAGGCTGAGGAAGAGTCTAGCTAAGGTAGCCACAGACCAAAATTTTGACTTGGTAGCTAGCCATACCAAGCTGGAGAGGGTTGTCTTCAAAGAATCACAACTAAGAGGGCTGGATGAATTAGGGTTTTAGGCTAGGTATAAAGTGCAAAGGTTGTTTTGATTTGATTTAACGGGGTTATTGCTGAATGATGATATTAGGTCAAAGAGGCTAGGTCAGGGAAAATAATCTTAGGGTTACAGTCCATTCAATGGGGCAAGGTAGGTAGGTAGGCTAGCACATTAGGGTTTCTTGGGATTAGATGATTCAAACAAGTGAGGATCTAGGAAGAGCATGAAATATGTATTCTTCCTAAACTGAAGAAAGATGAACAAACTACGAAAAATTTCCCAAAATAGAGCATATGAGATGATTCTTGTTTATCAACTTGAAAGAGATCATATAATAGACATTAAATGGAATATGGAGTAACAATATATTCAAAAAAATGAAACTAAAGAAAAAAAATGCTAGACGACCATACCACAAATATCCCAAGGAAATAGTTGCAACTCATCTATTAAAACTAGCCAAATTCTAATACAATAGTGTCTCTGATCAATCTAATATCTTCCAACTGAGTCACTCCTTTGAAATGACTGAAAAATACAAGATATAGAACTAAAAACAAACTCCTCCCAACCTCAAGGGTCGAATCCATGAGAGGAGGAACAGTTCCACCAAAATCTGAACTGATAGCTAGAGTATAGGGAGCTCTAAGTGACTCCTCCCTAATTACATTGAAATTGATTCATTTGACTTGATGATAACTTTTATCTGATGAATCTACCCCTAGGTAACTTATCCAAATCATTATTACATTTACCATCCTCAATTACATAAGTGAAAACATCATTTTTCTGAGATGGAAGTCAAAATTATATTGAAAATTAAAAAATATCAGCAAATGGTCAAGTGTGCCATTTTTCTGCCAAGTGCGCCCTCACAGTGTCAAGTGTGCCCTCCTTGTTGAATGATGATTTTGACTAAGTTATATGTGTCCAAATTAGGCTCAATATGGCTTGTTGGAAATCCCTTCAAGTCTACTTTCTGAATATGCCACCATTTTGCAAAATGAAGCTAATTTGACCCCTCAAAACTTCATTCTCCCAAGGCTTCGTAGTGTGTAGTGCCTAGGCCAAAATTGAGGCAGAAACATGATTTTTTGCTTGTTTTTTTCCATTTTCACATGCTAGTTTTGCAAACTATGGCTGGAAAAGTAGGTTTATTAGATATATTGGTCATTTGGCATCCACTAGTGGTCTTAATTTTCTTAAAAAGTGGCTCAAAAAAGTGTGTGTTGTGCGTTTAACCATTTTCCTGATATAGCGTTATCCAGGAACACACAGAAAAAGACAGAACTTGCAAAAAATGAGCCAAAATGCTTCAAAATTGGTGAAGAGGTTGATGACAGCGTGTCTAGGCTTGGATGACAGTGTGTCTAGGCTTGGAGTGAAGCCTTTGCAACTATATCAAGTTTATTTTTCTTTTCTTGGTGAGTTAGGGCTTCAATCTTTGCATTTGTTGCCTTGAGCTTTGCCCTTGAATTTCTTTCTCTTTTGGCATAGTGTTTCACCATTCTCCTTTGAATATTTTTGTCCTTTTTAGATTTCTTCAATAAATTCTCCAAGTTATCATTGATGGCCTGAAGCCAACCTTGCTTGTCTTCTTTTATCATATCCAAGAATTGATCATCAAGCATAGTTTCATCAACTATCTCTCTTTGCCTTTGCCTTTCAAGTTCCAAGGCTCTTTTCAAACCTCTAGTTCTAGGCCTGCCTCTTGATGCTTGTTCATCTTTCTCTTCAAGCAAACCATAATCCTCAAGTGTCTCTTCTAACAAAACCTTGGCTTTTTCTGCCTCCCTTTGAGCTATGATGTATTTTACCTCATCAATGAATTACTTGGTCTTCAACTGCTTATTCTCCTTCTCAAGGAAGATTATGACAAATTTGGCCCTGTCAAGATTAGTTTGGAGTTCTCTAACCTTGGAATCCTTTCCTTTTTTGACTATAATGATGTTCTCATCATCATCATGCTCACTTAGGTCAACAAGCTCAAAATATTGTTTAGTCTCATGGAGGCCCTCCATATGTTTGATTTATGCCTCAATCTGTGCCTCAGTCACCTTTTGTTTTCCTTTTTCTACCTGACTTCCTGATGTAGAAGGCAAGACCCCTCCCACTATGTGTGGAGCAAACACATGCCTTTGACCTCTCTAGTATTTTCTTGCTCAACCTCATCCACATTAGCCTTCTTAGGCTTACTGACCTCAATCCTGCTAGGTGATCCAATGTCATGATGAAAAGGTGATGAGGGTGGTCAATTTGATGAAGGAGACTGATCTGATGAAGATGAATGCGTTGTGGGCTGAGATGGGGGAATGGAAGTGGAAGGGTGAAATGATGAAGGCAGATTTTGTGCATGCTAAATAGATGGCTTAGTGAATATCTCATTGGCTATGAAGGTACTCCATGCAATGTTCAGTTCTTTGAGATGATATAGGACTATGATTTTGATGAGGGAATGAAAGAAAAGACTTCTCATTTGATTTTCATACTCTCTTTTCTGGACAATAAATGCCATCTTATCAATGCTCCAGAAAATGTAGTAGGATATGTTGAGCATCTTTACCCTAGTGAAGTGCATTAAGAGCCGGATGTGATAGGTATAAAGTCTAGAAAATCTACCTTCGCACGAAAGGTATTTCATGATAATCTTTATCATTGGGTCATATCTATCCAGGATGTAAGAAAAAGGAAAAAAAACCTCTTTTCCTCATTCTTGTACCTTGGTTTTATGAAAGGCTCATAGTAATGCTCCTCCAATTCACTTTGCTTGAACCATTTCTCCCCAACATTTGGGATCCTGTTGGGAGTTGATATAATGGTAGTGGATATAGTAAAAGTGGCACCAGCTAGAGTAACTTGGTTGTCATGGAGGTTAGATATGAAAAGTCTGGTCAACATGGCATGGTGTTGGAATTTTTGAATTTGCTCACATAATTCATAACAACCAACATTTTTTAAACATATCACAGCCATAGGGGATGCCAAGAGTTCCCTAATATTTGTTGGCTCAAATCTAAGTATTCCCCCCCTTTGTGTGGTCTCTTCACCTCTATTTCTTCTCCCTCACTGTATGGTCTATTTTCTTCTTCTGCCATGGTGTCTTAATGTCAAAACCCTAGGTAGGTATGATGTTGGTGGAATGTGGTTTTTAGGAATAAGGAATGGAAAATGTAAATTGAGGGAGATGGTGCTAGCGATTTATGAAATGAGGGAGGGGACAGGGAGTAGTAATATGATGGAATTTAGGATGGGGAAATTATTTATAGGTTGGGGGTTGGGAGCCTAGGTAGTTGTAGCACCTAGGGCTTAGGGTATTGGGATAAAGGGTTTAAGGAAAGGGAATTGTAATGAGCGAAGGGTATGAAAGTGTAGGGGAATGAAATTTGGGAATTAAGAGTGCAATGGTGATTTGAGGGAGATACTAGGGTTTGAAATGAGTAAAACATGAAATATTTAATGAAACTTTCAAAATACCATAAGGAATGACTGTAGGAAGGAGAAGAATGATATATTTCACTGCCACTCACTTGCTGGAGGTTGAAGGCAATGTTGTTGAAGCTTTGGAGGCAATTTGGCGAAGTCTAGAAGCGTTTATGGCTTTTCTGGGCAAGTGCACAATGCGACAAGCAAACACACCGTCTATTTGGTAGGTGTGTAGCACTAGAAACAAATGCACAATGCCACAAGCAAACACGCCCTCCCTTTGGAAAACGTGCATCGCTTGCTCTGGTTTTTGCAATTTCGCCTAGGAACTTGAAAAATGCTCTCTTGGAGTTTGCTCAATGAATAACTTTCAAAAGTAACATGTTCCAGTGATTAATCATTATGTTATATAAATTTTATAACTGAATTTATTTTGAAATAAATCAATTAATAAACACTATAATCATACCTACTTCTGCCTGCATATTAGTTTATCTTTGACCAAAAAATGTAGCTTATTCATAGTTTAACATTGTGAATTCAATTTTCGTTATTTTTTGTTATTATTTAAATTTTATTTTTTGTAAAGTGATTGGTTGCGGTTTTATTATGGGCTATTTAGTAACTTCCATTTCTATTTTTATTAGTTACTAATTTTTCATTTTTAGTTTTATTTCCTTTTTATTTAACTTTCTTATTTTTCTTTTTTCTTTTTTTTATATATATTATTCCATTTTCTTTACTTAGAGTTTTTCCTGTATATTTTCAACTTAAAGTGACTTACTATTATATTAAAATATATATTTTAATAAATTTAATTATAAAAATTATATATATTAATAAAAAGATTATATATATTATTTATATATTATATATATTTTATATATGAAAGTGTATATGTATATATGTTAATATAAGCAATATTAGTTCATCAAATTTCTTAATTTTTCGTCAATCATATTCAACAATGCAATATTTTATTAGTTGTTTTATTTTTGCATTTATTATTTTTTAATTTAATTAAGCTATATTTAAACTAAGCAAAAGATACTAGCTACCCTTTGTAGTGCCCCACTCTAGTTGACTGACAGTGATATAAGATTCACATTTATCTAGCCCTAAGGCCCACACTTTATTACTTGAGGACCTCAGGTTGAGGATTTGGACGCATGACTCTATTATTATTGGTTGTGATGTTTACGTATGATCTCCATTGATATTATGATAAAGATAATATTAATGGTTATGCATGTTCTCTATTGATATTATGATGGTTGTGGCATAAATGGTTATGTTTGTTATCTATTTGATGTTATGTCGTTGATAGCTTTGATGGATATGTATGCTTCCATTGATGTTATGATGATGATAGCCATGGTGGATGTGTCCCCTATGTTACCTACTTGCATTAGTTCTGGCTCTCAATGAACAATGATGTGAATGACTAGGTAATGGTAATGATGCTATTATGACGATGACTAACACTGAGAAACCTTGTTACTAATTATTATTCAGTATCAGGCAGGAAACCACCAGAGGCAGTCAGACATGATGAGTTGATGACACCTGGTTTGATGAAAAATTATATTATTTTATCTTTGAAATTCTAAGTCGATTTTGAAACCTGTTATATATGTTTATCTATATTCTAATGATATGTTTGTGGTTGCAGGCACAAATTAGTTGCTTGGCTGAATGACTCACATATGGGTGATGGGGTTGTACAATTGGATGGAACTACAGGGAGGGGTGGGACAGTGTCCCTGATCTCACCCACTAGCACTCCTGCTGTGATTGGGCTGGAAAGGTTGAAACATCTTTGCCTTGAAGATCACGATGTCATGAGGGCAGGTCCCAAAGTTGGGTTGCTCATGAGGATTTTACCGGGGGGCGCGCATCAAGCCGGATTCCTTGATCCACGACACCATTAGTCTCACTATAGCAGGCAACATAAGAGATGATAGTGGTCTCTGTCGTTGCACTTCTACCTTCCCCTCGTAGCCATTGTATGCTTCAAGGGCAAGTGGCGTGGCACCCTTGGAACTTCAAGGGAATTTCCTAAAGGGCGCGACCAACTTCGCACCCTTGGCATCATAAATAAATTTTTAGGCGTGGCACCCTTGGAACTTCAAGGGAAGTTCCTGAAGGGCACGACCAAAGATGGCACCCTTGGAATCATTAAAAATAAATAAATTAATAAATATAATCAAGAAATGAAAACTAGGTAAATTCACATCAAGGGTAAATGATGTTAGAAACCAAGGTAATTAAATAAAGAATAAAACTTGGGTTAATATGATCATAGGAAGAAATAAAATATTTTACCTTAAAAACTCTACCCTTCCCATGTTGGAAAATATTAGGTAGATAATGTAGTTTAATTAGGTAAAAAGGGGAAAGAGGGACATAAATGTAAGGATAAATATTAATCCTAAAATAGTTAAACCTAATTAAGAGAAGACGAGGGTGTATTAAAATAAGATTAATAAATTAAATTTTAGAGAAATATAGAGAACTTGTGTGTGGCAACAACCAACATAAGAATATCCACCTAAGAGATAACTTGAGTTAAATTAGGGAGTAGATAGGGGATCAAATCTTGACTCGTCAATTGACTTTAGTAATAAACACAAATTAAGGAGTAAAAAAGGGGGATCAAGAGACAACTAGGAGAAGAAATAAGAATCATGTTGAGTGAGGAAAAATATTATTTTTAAATTAAAATTTAAGTAAATAATCTTGGAGATCCTTGATGAGAGAGTGACACACTGGTGGGTGAATAATAAAAAATAATTAACTATGCATGAAATACCAAGTGTCACCTATGAGGATTCCTATAAAATAAGGGGAAAGCCATGAGAGAAGGGACTTTTTGGACCCTAATGTTGGATGGATGAGACTATGGCAGAGTAGTGACTACGAGCTATAGTGAGTTTGGTGATGTAGAGGACTTTAGAGAGGGGACTCTTGAGCCAAGGAGTGCTCTCCTCTACCAGCTAATTACGTTCCTCCATTGTACAACCCCATTGCAGCTCGGGGGTCTGCGGGGAAGGAGAGTACCCAAGGAGTAGGTTGGGAGGTCAACCGGTGGGTCATCGCATTCAGATTAAGCACGTCAACATTCACACTTGGAGGCGACTGACAATGAAGGAAGTAGCGGCAAGTGAAGTTTGAATCTCGTCTCCTGGTGAACTGTACCTATGTTGTTATAGTATTATTTTGTATGACTTCATTATGGTTTTAGTTAACAACATGTAAATTTAATGATATGTTCAATAAAGAGAATTTACGAAAAGTTTTATATATTGCTTAAATGATTTTTGAATTCCCAATGCTATTTTTCTTATGGATGTATTTTAGTATTAAAAAAAAAAAAAAAATTATAGGTTGGTCCCTACACTTGGTATCAGAGCTATGTTGAACCCTTGAGAGCTGTGGGCCCATGCATGCATGACTAGTTTTGTTAAATATCTAATACATTCTACATCGAGGGAGTTGGAGAAATGACCAAAGCGGAGGAAGTTTTATAAAGTTAGAGCCGAGGAGAAGCTTGCCAAGTTGGTGACATTTATCGGAAAAGGTGAAGCAGGAAAAACACCCTGTGCCCTGATTGTTGCTCACGTTCCCCATTCCGCCTTCTCTTCCATTGTCATTTTAGATATGAGGGCAATTTGTTTTTTTGTTTTTCATTTTTCACAGATGGTGACATAGGCATCTATGATAAAATGCATATATTTCGTCTAAACTTGTAGTAGCATGTAGTTTGGTCTGTTCAGATTGGAAATATATTTTAGATAGTATGCATTTCCTGTCATCTTTGTTCAGCCATTATCAGTGGGAACTCTTGTGTATTTGGCTCAAGTTTTTAATTCCATTAAAAAGGGGTACAAATGGCAGTACAAAAATTGAATATCAGATAGGATGTTGGCACGAACATTGCTCAAGAGTTAAAGCACTGCACTGAAAATCGAAAATGAGACTCCTATGAACCACCCTCCTGTAGATCCCCGTGACAAACAAGATAGGGGGGAACAAAAGAGATATGCAATAGATTTACTTCCCTTTATTAATCCGCAGGCCTTCATGCAAGTGAGCCGTGTGAGCCTAGCAAATCCACCATAGAGCATGATTTTCAGGCAACTTGGAAGAGCAGGAAGTATATCCAATTTAAAATCCATGCTCGTCAAAAATATTTTCCTGAATTATTATTTATGAATATATTTGTGGATATATTGGTTTTCCACTCTTGAAGACGATCCAAATCCATGATGTGGTTTCGTTTTATTTAAATTGTGGTTTGATTTCTCTAAGATTCACAGTATGTCTATTGATTCTATTTTTGTCATTCATATGGCTCGATTATACACCTGAAGCTTGCAATTTTATGGCACACTATATAATTTGCATTGGTTGGGGTTCAGATGTGCTATAGCTCAGATCTTCCATTTTTACTCTTATTCAGTTGCTCAGTTCTAATTTCATTGGTTTGTATATGGTTCGCTTTCTGTTCTATGCAACAAGATATCACTTACAATCTTTGGCATCATATTTTTCTAAAGAGTGGCATCGACATATCATATGGTATATATTCAATGGCTATCCGATATTTACTGACATTGTTTCCAATGGTATCACTATGTTACCTTTTAAATGGCTTGCATTTGTTTCCTGTTTGGATTGTTCTACTATTTGTACTGATCTGTGATCTTGGATCGTTAAGGGAGCCTTCTAACTCAACCATCACAAAATCAATTTTCTTGAAGGGTTTCAAGGTATAGCCATGAGGGTTTGGAATATAGCTGCGAAGATTAGATTTTTCTTCTTTGTGGGTTTTCCCATCATTTTTTGGGCAAAAGAATTGACGCTTTGAAATATATTTTCTTAAGATAAACTCAAGAAGATTTCTGAAGAATTTGAAAGACGAAATTCTACATTTTTCATAGCTGTCTACTTTTTGGGATCAATATTTTTTAGGGCTGCAAATTCCACAGGACTACTCTAGCTTCATACTAAGGGTTTCACAAATTTTTTTATTTTTATTTTGTGGCACATTAATATATTCATTGAAGGCTCTTTCTCTCTGGTAGATTTGTGAGATAGCTTCAAGGCCATAGAGAAATTGTTTTTCTTTTATGAAAAAAAAATCATATAATCCTCCATGGCAATTTCTTCCAATTGCCTAGAAAGATTGTGATCGATCTATGCAATGCCTCGGCGGGCTTCGTCCACAGCCTCATGATTCAACCGATCTCCAAGGGACTGTAGAACGGATCTAGTCTGTGCAACATTGGAAACAACGCCAGTCATTTTAGCCACAAGATCTGGCTGCGGAAGCTTAGGCATCTCTCTAACCAGAGCCTCCCCATGCCACTCATTGGCTTCTAGATCCACTTCAATGGCGTTTGAATTTTATTTTTGCAATTAATCCATTTCATTATGTTTTCCGCCTTCAGTAGCTTACATTTATTTTGAGGGCATCTTTGGTCTTTATAACTTTGCCTCTACAAAATGTTGTGCACATATGAAGCATGATATTGTCAATATAACAATGGAAATTTCCTTCAAATTGAAAAACGTAAATAACACTTTGCTTCAAGTTGGAGAAAGATAATTTTGTTATGAACCACATTGTTGTTACATGAAGCCATCATAAATAAAAGGACACGTAGCACGTATAGTCCACAAGGATAATATATATAATAATATATATATATATATATATATATATTGATATTAATGAATGATGATTATGGGGTGAACACTATGATCACTTTATATTAGTGCTGAAAAGATTGGTCATGTTGAATGGTCGTAATTAATAATAATTATGAATTATATATATTATATAGATAGGTTTCATTACATGTCACCATTCCTTGAAATGATTCATCCTCGAGCAATTGAAGAAAGGAGGTGAAGAGATCTTCTGAGTTTTGAATAATTTTGTTGCATTGTATAAGGAATAATCCATCCTTGGTCAATTTTGTCTAGGATTCTCTTTTGATAAGACTCTTAAATGAAAGAACTTATTTCATTATGAATCTAAGTATGTTTTTATTTTGACTTCACGTTATATTGAAATTTTGATTCTTCAGATTGTAAATAGAGTGTCATATTTTGTTAGATAAATGTCAACGCTGATAAATTCATTGGTTATTGGGACTGCTTTTGTGATTAGGACAATGATAAAGTGCCTTTATGGATTGTTGCTTCTTAATCTCCACTTTTTATTCTCGAATTACTTTTTGGTATTTAAGTTTCTGTTAGATACTCGAATTATCTGTTGATTGATAAAAAATTTCAATAATTCCAAAATGATTTTTAATTTGAATTGATTATGTTTCTTGTGATCAATAAAGTTTTTGTCCACAAATTGCAGTTAAATTTTTGAAAACATATTTAACTTAGTTTGGTTGGCAGATGTCTCTTGGTAGACAACTTGAACTTTGACTTTTGGAAGTAACATTTCCTTTCACTTTAGTAGTTTGACTTTGGTAAGCAAGGTTTGCCTTTGATGTATTGGATGAGTAATTTCCTTGTGTTTTATAATAAAAATTTATTGATATTTTTCCATTTGTTTTCATGAACCACTTATTTTTGCTTATCTTCTTGTTGTGATTCCTATCCATATTGGAGCGTCACATCTTCTAGAATTGGTGTTTGATCCTTGAATTGGAAATTATAAAACATTGCCTTGATCCTCCTGATTATATTTTGAATCTATTTAATTTGAATTTATGATGAGTTGTAGTTACATTCTTCGCTGGTAATATTGAATAAGCATTGGACATGCCTTAAGGAATTAGTTATTGTTGTAGAAAATTATGCTCTGTTGTAGCCTAAGCCAGTTTTCAAGTTTTGCATGGTTTAATGCCCAAACCTATCATAAAACATGACTGATACATTTATTAATTTTGCAATTAGCTTGAAATAAAAAGGGCTACTCTACCATTTTAATTTTCCAAAAAACTGATACAAGAGAAAAATTGTAAGCACACACAAATTTAACAACCTTGTTTTTGGTCCAATGGCTCTGGAAAATCCCACAAGGGGAAAACCAGTCTTCAAGGAGAATCTTATTTGCTTCTTTAGAAAATTTCTACAACAAAAGTACCAACTTATATCTTCCCTTGAAGAAGCACCTCAGAGGTCCTCTTTCAAGTAAGTTCTGAACTGATATTTTAACCCACAGTTAGCTCTCCTTTGGTAGAAATGTCGACCTCATTTAACAATTCCTTCTTTGGAAATGACCTCTGTGTAGAAATTCCATAAAATTCTGCAACTGCTTATATGAACAATCTGAAATCTAACTTATTTTCATAAGGACACATAATGTCTCTACTATTGCAATGGAATAGGAACAGATAACACAGATACACAATATAAAAAACACAATTTTTCTAGGGAACCCAACTAGGAAAACCTCCCTACACTTCTTGTTCTTTCTTTGGAGCTCGGTAATGGGGCTTGTTATCTTCGAAAACCCTTCGACAGATCTACGATGATACCCTATCATGCCCACGAAACTTTGTATTTCATGAACATTTGTTGGTGTTGGCCATTCCATGATGGCCTCGATCTTTACTGGGTCTACTGCATACCATCCCCAGAGATAATGTGTCCAAGATAATGAATCTTGGTTTGGTAAAAGGAACACTTTGACAACTTCCCGTATAATTGGTTTTCTCTAAGACATTGAGGAACTATCCTCAAGTGTTCATCATGCTCTTCTGGGGTCTTTGAGTAGATCAAAATGTCATCGATAAAGAATTGTACAAACTTGTCAAATTACTCTTGAAATATTTCGTTTCTCAAACTCATGAAAACACTTGGGGCATTCGTCAGTCCAAAGGGTAAAACTACAAATTCATTTGGACTAAAAAATCTGAAGAGGCATGCCAAAGATTAAAGGTGTTATTAATGATAACACCAATTTTGAAGGTGCCAGAAATGGAACAAGAATTTTCGGGTTGCACTGACGCCTCCAAGGAAGGCTTGGGTTGTGTGTTGATGCAAGAAGGGAGAGTAATAGCTTATGCAACAAGGAAACTTAGAACCCATGAAGAAAACTATGCAACCCATGATCTAGAAATGGCAACAATTGTTTATGCACTAAAGATTTGGAGACACTACCTTCTTGGAAGGAAGTTTGATCTTAGGACTAATCATTGTGGGCTACAACACATATTTGCTCAAGACCACTTAAATGCAAGACAAAGATGATGGTATGAGCTAATTAGTGACTATGATTTTGATCTCACTTACATAAAAGGAAAAGTAAATAGGGTGGCTAATGCTTTAAGTAGGATGACTCGGATATTTCCAGTGAGTCCCTTAAAGACAAATTTGAGGGAGAAACTACTTGATTTTACAATTTAAGGACACCTGGTATCAAGAGGTTAGAAAAGGTTTGAGGGAGGATGAAATGAGGATCCCAAAATATGAAGAATACTCCCTTGATAATGATGGGCTACTATGATTTCGGGGAAGGATATATGTACCGCCGAATGAAGATATACGCCAGTTAATCTTGAATGAAACACATCGTGTAGTATACATGGCACACCCTAGTGTTAAGAAGATGAGTGCAGACCTGAAACCGCTCCTCTTTTGGAAAGGGATGAAGAAGGACATCGTAAACTTGGTCGCAAGATGCTTAGAGTGTCAACGAGTAAAAGTTGAACACAGACATCTAGCAAGATTATTGCAACCCCATGAGATACCAAAATCAAAATGGGAAGCTATATCAATGGAATTCATTGTGGGACTACCAATGACCTCAAGAAGACACGATTCCATATTTTTAGTGGGGGACACATTGACCAAGAGCGCCCATTTCATACCAGTTAAGACTACATATAAGGCACCAGAAATAACCAGAGTTTTTTATTGATGAGATTATGAGATTACATGGATTTCCTAGGAAGATCATATCTGATAGGGGAGCAGTGTTTATAGGAAGGTTTTGGACCAGTTTCCAAGAAGCCTTGGCAACCCAGTTGAACTTCAGCACTGCTTTTCACCTTGAGACAGATGGGTAGACAGAGAAAGGACTAATCAAATCCTCGAAGACATGCTTCAGAGGTATGTGATGGACCAAAAAAAGAGATGGGAGGAGCTTTTACCCCTCATGGAATTTTCTTACAATAATAGTTATCAGAGTTCCATCAAGATGGCACCATTTGAGTTCTTATACGGAAGAACTTGCAGAACATCTCTTAGTTGGGATCGACTAGAGGACTGAGTATTAATAGGACCAGAAGTGGTGCAAGAGATGGAAGAACAAATGACTATGATTAGAGGAAGGCTAAAAGAAGCACAAGAACAAAAAAAGAGCTATGTTGATGCTCATCGGGTAGACCGAAGTTATGAAGTGGGAGATAGGGTATTCCTGAGAGTAAGGCCCCAAAAAAGCTCTATAAGATTCAAAAAGGGAGAAAAATTGTCTCCATGGTTTGTGGGACCTTTTGAAATCTTAGAAAAGAAAGGGTCAGTGGCATATAGGCTTGCCTTACCTCCATATTTAGCATGTATGCATGATGTGTTTCATATTTATGTTTTGTGTCATTATATTTTAGATCCTTTGCATGCTATTGACTTTGGTCATTTGCAGGTTTCAGTCGAGGGCACAGTAATGGCTGAACTAGTTTGCATACTAGACTAGCAAACTTTGCAGATTAGATGCTGGTTAGTGGACCAAGTTAAAGTCCAGTGGGACAATTATAGTCCTAGTTCAGCTACTTGGGAGGACGCCGAGGAGATGAGTCATCATTTTCCTTACCTATTCCAAGGACTTCGAGTTGAAGTCTATTATTAAAAGGGGGTGTATGTAGTGCCCCGCTCTAGTTGACTGACAGTGATATGAGATTAACATTTATTTAGACCTAAGGCCCACACTTTATTACTTGAGGACCTCAGGTTGAGGATTCAAACACATGACTCTATTATTATTGGTTGTGATATTAGTGGTTGTGATGTTTATGTATGATCTCCATTGATATTATGATGAAGATAACATTAATGGTTATGCATTTTCTCTATTGATATTATGATGATTGTGGCATAAATGGTTATGTTTGTTATCTATTTGATGTTATTATGTTGATAGCTTTGATGGATATGTATGCTTCCATTGATGTTATGATGATGATAGCCATGATGGATGTGTCCCCTATGTTACCTACTTGCATTAGTTCTGGTTCACAATGAACAATGATGTGAATGGGCAGGTGATGGTAATGATGCTATTATGATGATGACTAACACTGAGAAACCTTATTACTGATTATTATTCAGTATGGCAAGAAACCACCAGAGGCACTCGCACATGACGAGTTGACGACACCTGGTTTGATGAAAATTTATATTATTTTATCTTTGAAATTCTAAGTCGATTTTGAAACCTGCTATATATGTCTATCTATATTATGATGATATGTCAGTGGTTGTAGACACAGATTAGTTGCTTGGATGAATGACTCACATATGGGTGATGGGGTTGTACAATTAGATGGAATTACATGGGAGGGGTGGGACAGTGTCCCTGATCTCACCCACTAACACTCCCGTTGTGACTTGGGCTGGAAAGGTTGAAACACCTTCTCCTTGAAGATCACGATGTCATGAGGGCAGGTCCCAAAGTTGGGTCGCTCATGAGGATTTTACCAGGGGGTGTGCATCAAGGTGGATTCCTTGATCCACAACACCATTAGTCTCACTATAATAGGCAACATAAGAGATGATAGTGGTCTCTGTCATTGCACCTATACCTTCCCCTCGTAGCCATTGAATGTTTGAAGGGTAAGTGGCGTGGCACCCTTGGAACTTCAATGGAATTTCTTGAAGGGCACGACCAACTTGGCACCCTTGGCATCACAAACAAACTGTTAGGTGTGGCACCCTTGGAACTTCAAGGGAAGTTCCCGAAGGGCACGACCAAAGATGGCACCCTTGGAATCATTAAAAATAAATAAATTAATAAATATAATCAAGAAATGAAAACCAGGTAAATTCACATCAAGGGTAAATGATGTTAGAAACCGAGGTAATTAAATAAAGAATAAAACTTGGGTTAAGAGGATCATAGGAAGAAATAAAATATTTTACCTTAAAAACTCTACCCTTCCCATGTTGGAAAATATTAGGTAGATAATGTAGTTTAATTAGGTAAAAAGGGGAAAGAAGGACATAAATGTAAGGATAAATATTAATTCTAAAGTAGTTAAACCTAATTAAAAGAAGATGATGGTGTATTAAAATAATATTAATAAATTAAACTTTAGAGAAATATAGGGAACCTGCATGTGGAAACAATCAACATAAGAATATCCATCTAAGAGATAACTTGAGTTAAATTAGGGAGTAAATAGGGGATCAAATCTTGACTCATCAATTGACTTTAGTAATGAACACAAATTAAGGAGTAAAAAAGGGGGATCAAGAGACAACTAGGAGAAGAAATAGGAATCGTGTTGAGGTGAGGAAAAATATTATTTTTAAATTAAAATTTAAGTAAATAATCTTGGAGATCCTTGATGAGAGAGTGACACAAGTGTGGGTGAATAATCAAACTATTGAATTATAAAAAATAATTAACTATGCATGAAATGCCAAGTGTCACCTATGAGGACTCCTATAAAAGAAGGGGCAAGCCATAGGAGAAGGGACTTTTTGGACCCTAATGTTGGATGGATGAGACTATGCCAGAGTAGTGACTACGAGCTGTAGTGAGCTTGGTGAGGTAGAGGAATTTAGAGAGGGGACTCTTGAGCCAAGGAGTGCTCTCCTCTGCCAGCTAATTACATTCCTCCATTGTACAACCCCATTGCAGCTCGGGGGTCTGCAAGGAAGGAGAATACCCAAGGAGTAGGCTGGGAGGTCAACCGGTGGGTCATTGCATTCGGATTAAGCATGCCGACATTCACACTTGGAGGTGACTGACAATGAAGGAAGGCAAATAGCGGCAAGTGAAGTTTGAATCTCGTCTCCTGGTGAATGGTACCTATGTTGTTATAGTATTCTTTTGTATGAATTCATTATGGTTTTAGTTAACAACATGTAAATTTAATGATATGTTCAGTAAAGAGAATTTCTGAAAAGTTTTTATATATTGCTTAAATGATTTTTGAATTCCCAATGCTATTTTTCTTATAGATGTATTTTAGTATTAAAAAAAGAAAAAGAAAAAAAAAACAATTATAGGGTTGGTCCCTACACCCTTAGGCAGTATAACGCAAAAGATATTTCTCTCACCCCAAGTCAAACCTATACAATTCCTATTGATTTAATAAAGTTAAACTATATAAAAAAAAATTGTAAGCTTGGTAGGACCTTTATTTTCGTTATCATTCAAAAACAGGAAGGTTACATCCATATGTTGAATGGTTAGGTGGCCTCAACCTACTCAGAGGGAAACTGTTTGTTGGCCACCTAACGACATAATAAACCATCCAAAAACAAAATAGAATAAGTCTATCCATCCATCCTAAATAAATCTGATTGCCCTTAAACTGCCTAGCATCTAAATAATTGTATGCATACTAAAAGTACTGAAAAGATGAAATTTGATGCATATACTAGTAAGTAGAATAGAGGTGATACACTAGACTACTTGTCTTTTGTTGAGTGAACCAGAGTTGGATCCTTTGCACTTGACCCGGGAATTTCATATTGCAGGATGCATGGGATATGCCTGTTGATGTGGCTACGACGACCATTTTGTTATTGTAACTGAAATTTGATTTGTTGAAAATATTTTCTATAATCAAGGAAAGCTTGCGCAGTCGTGGCCGAGCCTGGAAGGATGTGTTTCAGGGCTTTAACCAGGAGGCTCTTCAACAACCAATACAAATGAACAGTCTTCTTATACTAGGAAACCCAACCCCTAGAATGCCCTGGATCAGGCACCAAGGTTTGCCAATCATTTAAGTCGAGGTCCAGCAGTCTCAATGTCTCATTTAACTCCACTTCCAATTTGGTGATGAGATAACAAACTGAGGCCGAGCCCGTGTGATACATTGTAGTTGCTTCATCAATGATCCTGAAGGTAGACTTGCATCCATGAGATTTCACAGTTGGTGTGATAGGAGTGTTAGAGGTTGTGGCCATATTGGCCTTCTTTCCCCACCCACCAGAACCACGAGTGGTTCGAACTCTTCCAGAAGTAGCATGGGCCATGATGTTGCGCTTGTGCCACAGACAAAACAAACTGAAACCCACAAATTGATAACTAGAATGTCGACCTGGAACAAGCCAAAACCAAGTAGCGGAGTGCTACCTAGGGTCACACCTAAGAGATCTTGTCAAGGTAATCAATTGTGAGAACCACAACCCATACAAAACCAAATGGTGGCCCCAATTGTGGACCCAAAGCCTTAAAAAGAATAAGTCACAATGCTCAGAACCATCAGTCCAACAGTAAGCAGAACAACTAAGGGTAGAATTAAAAACCAAACTAATGCTTTACAAAGACTTGGGGACATCAAGTCGTAGCCACAAAATGCTAGAGGGAAACCAAGGTTGGGATGCCAATGATAGAACTAGAGAGACCATAAGTGAACCGTTAGCCTAATCAACAGAATACCCATATGAGGCAACAAAAATCCATAGAGCATAGACACATGAATATAGAAAACAAGACAACCATAAAGAAATTTAGAGACAACCATAGCCATTTCTAGAGAATACGTCTCCCAAACCATTTCATATAGTGTGTATCACTTCTCCCATTGATCCAGGTGGATCTTCAGACACTATGGCATGGGAAAAGCTCAAAATTCAAAGTGGCAGAAAGGCAATTATCTTGACAACAAATCGAAGTGCTCGTCGCCCTGATTCGAACGGTGTGAACGACACTCCAATCCGAGTCTGAATGAAGGAGAGAGAAGCAGTCAAAGTTCTGGGTAGACTTGCAGGAAACATAGGAAAATGAAATTCCAAGGATGCTCCTAGAAATAGTATCATTGTGTAGATATTTTCATTCTGAATCTACTGCAAATTGAATGGGCTAAAATGGACTTCGGATGATGAAGTTATCGCGAAAAGAGTTTCCCTTTGTTCCTTTGACAAAGGAAGCATTTCCTCTAAAAATAGGCTTAAAGGCTTCTAAAGGAAAATCAAAATCAAAGGAGTCCAAAGGGCGGACTTAAGGTCGGCCGGACGGAACCCCCAATTAGCGATCTCTAACTAATCGCAATCAGGGGCGAGCTATGTGCGATATCAGGACTTAAGGCAAGCGACATGCGATATCGGCTTCGGCGATCGGCGTTGGTGTATGCCATATGGAAGAACCCTGGGCCGTGGCGATTGTGATATGCCCATATCAGCGATCGGTGGATCCCCGATATAAAGGACCATTGATAGTACGACATGCGAATTGCGATAAAGGACAGCCCGCCAATCCTTTCGTTAAAACGAGTTCCATTTTAAACAAACCGACCTCCGACTGCAGCAGCCTGGTAACAAAGAAATATTATAAAATCCAATGAACGCAGAAAGTGAAAAAGAGGGAGGAATTTGCACGTAGTTTGAGGCAGAAGCTTGTAGGAGGGGCGAAAGTCCATTTTGTCCAGATTTGACAGATTTTATATGGTTTTAGCCCTTCTTGACGCCACGAACGCCATGGCACTATCCATTTCTCCATCTGAGTTCTCCATTTCTCAGCCATTTTTCCAGAATGGAGGTATAAGACTCCTTTGTTGTAGTTGATGATTGTATTCTTCTTTTTCATGCCATTTAATGAATGAAGGCCTCCCCATTGATCGAGCAAGGCCCGGAGACATAGTCCAAGTTGGATGAACTCAGTTATCAAGTCTTGTTGTCTTTTTCTGATGCTTTATGTGTTTCTTCTTCTTCTCTCATGTGCACATTAGATTTTTATGGTTAAGCTACAATTTCTACATGTGATTCTTTAATACATCTATAAGAAAAATATTCCTGGATCAAGCAATATCAGAGCAGGTCTTTTTAGATGTGAATTGCATGTTTGTATGCTAACAAGAAACAAGCTCCGAAGAGGCGAAGGGAAACTAGAGCCTTCTGATCCCGAAGTGGGGTGTGCACATCGAAGGAGAAACATGGCAAATGATGAGGATCGTTATGAAGAGGAAGCAAACTTCTGCAAGACTTTATATACAATGGCAGATCATGTTGAGAAGCTGTTCTCAAGACTTGAAAAACTTGAAAGTGCAGAGAAAAAAACTCCAGAAGAGTGAGGTTCAGTGCACAGAGATGATGGAGGAGATCCACCTCCTTCTCTTTCCAGGAGTGAAATTTCTTCTTCCTCCCATCACCATCATCATAGGAATTCAAGGGATGCACACAAGAAACCTTTGTTTAAATTAGATGTCAAATTTGATCTTCCCATGTTTAATGGTGAAAGTAATGCAAAAAAGCTTAATAATTGGATTAGGCAAATTGAGATCTACTGCAGGATTCAGCAGATCATGGAGGATGAGGCAAAGATCTAGCTGGCCTCTCTACGGCTGAGCAGCACCACTCTTGTTTGGTGGGAGAGCAGATTGCAAAGTAGTAAGAAAGTGGGTAGCCTTCTTTCCTCATGACTTGATTTCATTTTTGCGTTAAAGGAAAAATTTTATCCCTTGGGTTACAAGCAAAAAGCATTAATGAATTGGCAGTATTTAAGGCAAGGCAAAGGTCAGGATGTTCAAAGTTTTACAAACGAGTTTAGAAAGAAAGTACTTAATTTGGGTATTGCACTTGATACACCTAAAGTAGTAACTAAGTATATTGGATCACCCATAAAACCCTCAGAAAGGAAGAGCGAGTCATGACAGAGAAATAAGTGATAAGACTGAGCACATACTCGAGACCAACAACCTGAACCCATTGTGAATGAACAAGAGCCTCACGAAGTACCTCCATGGAATGCTGCCACAGGTTGCAGGGTTACTCAATTCCACACTTATGCTGAACCCATACATAGACATAAGACATAATAGATTGAACACCTAAAAGGCTGGGAACATGTCGCGTTAAACAAACCTTGCCACCTTCGTTAATTACATTGAATGCATCCATACGTGTTGCCATCACTCCATGTGATACGAGCATGTGGAGGGTGGTGAGGGATCGCTTTGGGATCTAGAGAGTGCCCATCACATAGTACTATTACTAATATTAGCCCGCTCGCACCTTGATCGGGGAATATAAATTACTTTTTTATTTTCTACAAAATTTTTATTAGTATTTATATTTGTTACTGTTGGTTGATAATTACAACATCTTATTGCACAATACATCGTAAACTGTAATTTACAATCATTATCTTTTATTAATGCAATATACATTCTTGTCATATCAATATTTTTTATTCTTTATTATATGTAAAAAAAGTGATGATTTTATCTTCAAAATTTTTAAGATATTATAGTAATATATAATTAATATTAAAAAATTAATTTGATATTTTAATTAAATTTTATAATATCATTTTTTGGGTGTAAAATCTAAAATCAAATTTAATAAACAGAAAGTATAGCATTTTTATAGACTAAATAATTAAATTAATATTATTGTTATTTTTTTTCAAATTATTTTATTTATCTTATTTTATATATATATATATTTAGTATTTGTATTAAACTTAATTTAATTATATTAAAAGAATTTTTTATTGAATATTTTAGTTCAAATATTAAGAAATAAAATATATTTTAGTGTTTTAAACTTACCTTTATATAGACATTAAAATCAATGTCTTGCTCTTTAATTGCACAAATAAAACTTTACCAATCAATAAAAGTCAAATTAATAAAATTCTAAACCTAAACTATATTTAAACTAAACAACCACACTAACTACGATGTAAAACTTGTTTTAAATACAATTTTTATGTTAAATCTTTTTTATTTATTAAGCTATGTTGTCACCATTCTATATTATTGTGCCTTCAGAGCATTACAAGTATAGTAATACCCATGTAAGAGAGGTAACACGAAATTGCTTGGGGAAACAACCCTTCACCGTACATTCTTCTTATCCACCTTTTCAACTTAAGAAATATTTTTTCAAATTGCGACTAACCAAGTTGTGATAGCGCGATTTGGACCTCCTTCAAAAACAGACCAGTAAGATGGTAATAAAGAAGAGGCAACAAACTCTTCAACAAGAAATTAGAAAGCAAGGTCAGTATGGGAAAGTAGGCATAAAGACTCAAATGTGAGTCTTGCATGTCAAAATAAATAGCAATCAAGTCATACCCAGGTTTCCTTAAGATTAGTTTGTTGGAACTGCAAAGGTTACCCATGGAGATGAGGACTTGGGTTAGGGCCTATTGCGGAAGATAGAGACATAATTTGCCTCATAGAAACACATGATCATGAAGGGTGCAAGACACCTTTGTTTGAAGGATACTAGAAGATGGCAGTGTGGAACAAGGTAGAAGGGAATGGCAAAGGGCAGGAGGGTATCATGGTTTTAGTAAGGGAGAAAGAAGGTCATATCATTTAGTTAGAAAAAGAAGACTCAAATAAGCAATTCATTTGGTTTAAAATATTAGAAAATGGAAACCACATCAGAATTGCAGCATGCTATTTTGTGCTGCAAGTTTCAAAAATATACAAAGGTAGAGGGATTGACCACAAAGATCCATTTGCAACCTTAAAAGAGGATATTGCAACATATTTGTGGCTAGGTGAAGTCCTTATATTAGGTGATTTCAATGCTAGGACTGCAAGTGAGCAAGCTAGCATTCTTTGTTGTAAAGATGATTGTGACCCTATTTAGCTTACATAAGAAAGTAATCATCAATGGGAAAGAATTTCAGAGGAAAAGGGCTGCAATCTCTTTGGTGAACAATTGCTTACTCTATGCGGGGCCTTTGATTATAGTCATTTGTAATGGCTTGACTAGATCGGCAAAGTCCGGTAATTTCATTTGCAATACTTACAATGGAGCAAGTGTGGTAGACTATGTAATTTGCTTGCATGGTTTGTGAAAGAAAATGGAGGAAGTTTTGATTGGAGATCAGCTGTGGGACTTGAAATCACATCACAAGCCAATTTATTTATGTTTCTCTTGGATTGGAAAGAAAAAATTGGAGTAAAAAATTCAGCATGTCCAACAAAATCTCCCACAGGGCAGAATTCTTTTGACCCCAAAAAATTGTAATACCTTCAAAATGTCGCTAGAGAGGCTCTTCGAGAAGGAGAAAATTACAAGTCACAGCCTTCATAGTCATGAATTAACACATTTAATTCAATTCGCACTTGCAAAGTGCAAAAGAGAAAAAATTAAGAAGTCTGAAACAAATTGCTTTCTGGTTAATGCTTGGTTTGACGAGGAACGTAAAAAGGAAAGGAGAATGTGGAAAGAGTCAAACAAGGATAACATAAAGCTTAAAGTTTATAAGCACTTATTAGGCAAGAAAAACACTGATTTCATGGTTTCAAGGAGGGAAGAACTAATCTTCCTTGGGAAAAATAATCCCAAATTATTTTGGAAGGAGCTCCAACCGAAAAATATACAAATTGGAAATAATATTACAGCTTCTAAATGGTTTTACTCTACAAGACAACTCTATGAGAAGGTTCCCAAGGTTGACCCTCCCCCCTTGGTCAACGCTGATACTGAACTCTTCACGGTACAAGAGGTAGAGATGGGTATCAAGAAGTTGGGTGTTGGAAAAGCAAAATAATTAGTTGAACTCCAAGCAGAATATCTAAAGTGTGGCTCAAAGATTCTTGCACCTCACATTACAAAAATATTCAACAACATCATATAACAAGGGCTCCCCACAGATTGGACAACTAGTCTGGCAATACCTCTTTTCAAGAGTGGTGACGTCAATAATCCATCCAATTATAGGACCATCATGATAAAGCCTTTGTTTGCAAAGCTATTTGGAAGCATGCTAGAAAACAAAATTAGCAAGTGGGCAGAAGAAAGAGATAAGCGTGCTAAAGGGAAAGCAGGTTTTAGACCTAAACATTCCACAGTTGATCATTGTATAACTTTAAGGCACATCATTGAAAAAGTTTGGGAGAAAAAGGAAGAAGTCTTTTGTTGCTTTGTTGATTTAAGAAAATCACTTGACTCGGTTCCTAGGGGTAAGCTTTGGCAAAGAATGGAGGAACTTGGGGTTCCTAAAGATATGAGAGCAGTTGTGCATAGGTTGTATGAAGAGGTGAAAGTCAAAATTAGAACTTCAGCAGACATTTCTGAAAGTTTTAGAAGCGATATCGGGGTCAAGCAAGGTTGCCCATTGTCTGCTACCCTTTTTGGTTTATATATCGACAAGCTTGAGGAGTGGTTAAATTCGCAAGGGGGTGATGGTATCTATTTGGGAAAGTTTGTTAAAAGGCTTATTTTGTATGCAGATGACCTTATTCTTATTGCTACATCAACTCTTGGTTTGTAAGAGCACTTACTATCCCTTGAACATTTTTGTAGAAGTGTGGGGATGCAAGTCAATATTAGCAAAATGAAAGTAGTGGTCTTCTCTAAGAAAAGAAAACATAACCAGCATAAGTTCTACTTTGAAGGCAACATTCTAGAAGAAGTTGTGAATTACAAATACCTCATAATTGACTTCAACAAATATCTAAGTTGGAATGGTTGTAGAAAGAAAAGAACTTTGGGGGCTTGGAAAGCATTTTATGCCTTTCAAACTAGGTGTAGAGAGGTAGAGTTATGGGACTGGAAAACCACTCAAACTCTTTTTGGGCTTCTAGTGATTCTGGTGATTCTCTATGGTTTTGAACTATGGGCCAACAATACATCCAACATGCAGTGGAGACAAATTGAGAAAATTCAAAAGCGTTTGATTACAAATAAATTTAAGATTAAAAGTGAAGTTCCTTATGATATCTTGTTAAGTGAAACAAGGACTGCTCCTTTTGAAGCAATTGCTATGGTGCAAGTCATAAGGTATGTAAAAAAAATTGAGCAAATGGAAGAGGGTAGATGGCCTAAGGTTGTCTTTAATGATAGATTGTGCAAGAGAAAAAAAAATTGGATGCAACAAAATATCAAATGGTTTAGTAAATGGGGTATTTGCTTGAACATGTGTCCCATAAACAACAAAGAGATAAAAGCTTTTGTTATGGAAAAGTTCCACAAGCGTACTTGGGATAAGGAGCTAGGAAGAAAGAAAAATTACTATATTGAAGTGTTTAATCCCACTCATAGTCATCAACCAAAAGCATACATAGAGGCCAATATCTCTTGGGGAGCCAAAATTCCTATTTCTCAGTTAAGGACTAATTCTCATCAACTCCGTTGTGAAACAGGGCGCTGGAAAAGGCCAAAGGAAGTGTGGGAGGAAAGAGTATGCATTTTTTGTTCTTTCAGAAAAGTCGAAAAAAAAAAAAAAAAAAAAAAATGCTAGCTCTTGGGATAATCTATTTAGCAAGGGGTTTGTCGAGAATCTAGGAGAATTTATTTTGAAGCTTCACAGAGAAGGGTTGAATACACTCACACACATATATCGTATTAAGGTTGGATCTCCATCGATCCTTATAGTGATCAATGGTCGATCAACAATCCTGCAACATGTAATTTCACTTATTCAACACAGACATCTAATTATTAGTAACCAGACACATGAAATCCACATAACAAATATATTTGTATTATACAGAACAATTATATTCTAAGGCATTTCAGCCTTAGTCACTGATCTGAAAATGGGGCACTTAGGCTTTTTTTCTAACTTACAAGAACCTCTTCCACTTCCAAAGCTTATTTATTCCCAAGTATTTATGATTAACCAGTGCGGAATTAAATATGTGCTTGAACAGAAGGTGTATGCTGGCGTTGTTTATTAAAATTATTTATGTGCTATAATTTAATGTGCTCAAACTGATGTATAAATACATATAACAGTTTATAAAGCAGCAGAGACAATGCAGCAATAAAACACAAACAGAACATCAATATTAATTATGAGTTCACCAAAAACTCTTGGGCTACATCTCCATGAGCTCTAGTCGACTCAACTACGCTCTATATGATTATGGTATAAGTCCCTTTTACAAGCTCTTGGCTGAACTCCTATTGTTTTACACAGCAACAATGGGTTCAGAATACCATCTTATCCCCTAGCTCTTGAAGCTCTCGGCTTTTTGGCTCTCGGCTCTCACTCTGGCTCTTAGCTTCTAGCTCTTGGCTCTGGCTCTTGGCTTTGGCTCTTCGGCTCTGGCTTCTTTGTCTCTCTACAATTTACAGCCTTCTGGCTTTCAACTTGAACTCCAAGTGACTCCCTTAGCTACGTGCACTTCAACTTTTGCTTTCTACTCTCTTTCACCTTAGCTTCCTGCTTTGGCTCCGCTTTCAGCTTATGCTCGGTTTTAGCAACAACTCCAACAACCACCTGTCTTTGACATTCATGGCTTTTAAGCCAACCGGTGATTGTTTATTCATTTTCCCTCTCGGGCTCTCTGTCCCTTCAAATCCCCTTCTGAGCGTTTAACAATCATTTGTTAACGCTTCAGGGAAGGTGGCCACCTGTGCTGTAACGGAAAAGGCGACTGGCACGTTGAAATCCCAAAAATGGTCATTTTTTGTTTACACAGAGTAACACTGCCAAACATGAAAAAATCTGCCAAAACACTATTCATCAGATTTCAAATATTCATAAATCTGCACTATATTTCCATCAGGTCTGCCTTTTAAATCACTTATCACATCTCCACCATTGATCAGGAAGATCTAGATCCAACGGCTGTGGTTCATTTCGGGCGGCCCATGCGTACAAAAGTTAACGACCCAAAAAGGGCGGTTTTCTCTCTCCACGTGTCCTTCAATGGATGGGATTGGGCGGAGCACGGTCAAAACCACTTACTACCTATGACCCGCCCAAAATCCCACTGGTTTCGTAGTTTCCCTTTGTATTTTAAAAATACATTAAAACATTGCAAAATCACGCACAACATCCCATATCAGACTTAAAACAATATATATTTTCATTCACAAACCCTTTCGGTTCCGGTTTTCATCGCATTAACGCTTCCCTTCGTATTTCATTTAATAAACGAAATACGCGAAATACATAGAAATATGTCATTTGACGAATCTCAAAATATATCAACTATCGCCTATAGCCCCGTCGGGTCTATATATAATATATATATATATATATATATAATATATATATATATATATTATATATATATATATATATATATATATATATATATATATATATATATATATATATATATAATGGTCTCGTTCCTTTGCAATGTTCTGATGCGATATCATGATGCCACTTGTCGTAATCGCATATCGCATAAGTCCTGGGGTCTTCCCATAGGGCATGGCCTATGCCAATCGCCGATTGCGATCTACCGATCCGATCATCAGCGATCGACAATCGCATGATCGGCGATCGGCAGATCCAGGTCCTGATATCGCATCTCTGTGTGCCTCCAATCCAATCGATCAAATCGGCAGATCGAAGTTTCCTCCGCCTTCACATAAAATCCAGCCTTTGCCTTTTTCTAATGTGATTTCCCTTTTTAAGGGTTTTTTTGCCATTTTTAGGGGTTTTTGCCTCTTTTTCCAAAGAAACTGGGCATCTTCTGCATGCGATAACTTCTGCATCCTAAGTCCATTTTAGCCCATTCAAGTTGCAGTAGATTCAGAAGGAAAAGATCTCTGCAATGGGGCTATTTCTAGGAAATTCCTTGGACTTTGATTTTTCCTCTATGAGGACCACTTAGACTGAGGAGTCTATCCAAAATCCATTTTGGATCAGTCACAATTTCTCTATCGATTACATTGTATTCTCACCCTCTATCTATGCTCTCTTTATCTCACAATATAGACTCTCTTTATATAAGAAATTACAATAGTGTGGATCATCTCAGATCCACGATTTCCTCTCGCAAATCGCCTAAATCTCTTAACACACATACATGGCAAATAATTACATTAAATCAAGTATTCTCGAGACTTATCAATTCCATCAAATTAGCTCATTTTAACAGAAATTTTCTCCCCATTTACATGATTGTCCATGTCTCCCCCTCTATAGATTTGACTTTGACTTTTGATTAAGGGTGGTCGGATGCTCTTACATCAGACTCCCAAGGCACAAAAATTTATGACCTCCTGGTCATATTCCTCTCCTTCATCCCATAGCAATTCTACCCACTTCCTCAGTGGAACTACCTTCATGATCTTTCTGTGAGCTGCAACAAAACCTCTGCAGTAACAATCTTTTCTGCTACATGATACCTCACCAAGCTTCTCTCCTCAAGCTTAGTCTTTTGGCATCTCTCTGGTTCTCTCTTCTATGTAACCGTATGAGCATTTCATGCTCTAGGCTGTTGTAAGTTTTCTCACCTTCTATTGCCACTATCGACAATACAAAGATCATAAACTCTCCAGTCTTCAACATAACTGTACCTCCTCCTTTTGACGCAAAATCTTCTTTCTCGTAGGAAACCTTTCCCTGCTCTAATACCACTTGATGCAGGGAAAACTGCCTAAAGGCAATTTCCCAGATTTTCATAATAACCTTACATGAACCCGTGGGTTATGGCCCACCTATACAAATCAGAAGTGTTTACATTGGTGGTTTTAACAAAAACTCGACCAATCACCAAACAGTGCTTTAACACATAATCCACCAATGAACGCTAGTCCCACTCCAAATGCACAAGACCAAACCCCAAATAAAATAAACCTGCCTCCATAAACTTCTCGGGTCTGCTCAGGCCCAAGCTTTATCAACTTCAATCTCCACTATTGATCTTACCATTCAATCTGACAGTTGATGGTACACCCGATCAACAAAACTAATCGTCGATTCTCCACCGTTTTATCAAGGCACACTTGATCCAATGGTCAGCAGCGATATCTCACGGGAATCTTGCACGACATTTACGCGGCCTTATGGAGCCGATAAGGATTATAAATCCTTAATCTATAAATGTTCGGGTCCATTCTGAGATTAACGTCTGATCACTTTATGACCTGATACCCATTGGATATATGAGGTCATCAAATCTATGGCCTGCAGGTCTTCAACTAGTACATGGATTACCAAACAACTTAACCCCTATAGTTGACTGTGACATAAGAGTTTGAAAATGAGATCGACTGCTAGGATTTAGTGTGGGGCTTCAACCACGATCAAGACATCCATACAATCCTATTCCCCGCGGTCTATTCCTCTCCCTTTCTTCTTCCACCCTTAATATCTGTTGATCCTATTCCTCGCAGTCTATTCCTCTCCCATTCTTCTTCCACCCTTAATATCTGTCGATCTAAACGATCTGACGACTCCCTCTGCACTTGTTTGCTTATGATGGAATTCGCATTTCCACTCGAATTAACTCTGCCACACTCTATTTAAACACACACACACACATATCGTATTAACGATGGATCGCCATCGATCCTTATAGTGATCGATGGTCGATTAACAATCCCGTAACATGTAATTTCACTTATTCAACATAGACATCTAACTATTAGTAACTAGACACATGAAATCCACATAACAAATATATTTATACTATACAGAAATAATTACAGTCTAAGGCATTTCAGCCTTAGTCACAATTTATTTATCGATTACATTGTATTCTCACCCTCTGTCTATGCTCTCTCTATCTCACAATACAGACTCTCTTTATATAATAAATTACAATAATGTGGATCATCTCAGATCCACATTTCCTCTCGCAAATCACCTAAATCTCTCAACACACATACATGGCAGATAATTACATTAAATTAAGTCTTCTTGAGACTTATCAATTCCATCAAATTAGCTCGTTTTTAACAAAAATTTGCTCTTGGTTTACATGATTGTCCACGTATCCCCCTCCATAGCTTTGACTTTGACTTTTGATTAAGGGTGGTTAGGTGCTCCTGCATCACTAACGAATTAATTAATTATATTTTTCTTGTCTCTTTCCCTTGGTCTAGTCCAGTTAGCTATTTCCTAGTCAAATATAGTCGTTGATTCAGTCTAGTTGCCCAATCCAATATAGTCGTTTCCTAGTCAAATATAGCCATTGGATGATCTGCTCTTTCTATTTAACATGTAGCCAAGATCTAGTTCTTCAACTTTTCCTGACGATGAACCACATTCATTGTTTCAAAACACGCTGACAAATGTATTCTAATGTGATTTACGCCGAAAAAGCTTCTCAAAAAACTTGATATAGATCACAGAAGCCTAAATTCAACAACTTCAAATTTATTGTCTAGGAAGTCCATTTTTTGCACGATGCCCTGCTATTGATGTCCTCTCTCCTGCACCACTTGGGAAATGAATGCCTTTTTTAGCCAATAGAGCTTAAGGAGTTTGAAAACGTGGGTATGTATAGACTTTGAGAAACATGTGTTTGGCACCCACTTTTAAATTTGGTCTCCAATTGAACATTGGATAAATGATGTCTCTTCTAATTGATTGCCTACTCAATGGATTCCACTTCAGTCTTAGTGTCATTATAGAACTACTGGTGGTAACTCTCTTTAAATTCCATGACATCTTATTGTGCCTAGGTGATGTAATAGGGAACTTTATGACAGGAATGGTTTCTGGCAGTGGATTGGAATTGCAAGTCATGCCTTGCATGCTAGATTCAGGTCAGCCACCTTTGCAATCTCTCTTCATTGTCAGTGGCTTGAGATAGATATAGAATGTAGAGAATGTGATTAAATTACCAATAACAAAGTGAGAAAGATACATGAAGTAGGAGATAGGGTGGTAGATATGGTTCGTGGCTTAATTCAAGGAACCAATAAAGAAACCACAATCTTCACACTGACTCTTCCCATCAAGATTGTGCTTGAGGTTCTGCCCCAAAAACCTAATGTTAGAGACTAAGATAAAGAAAATTAAATGAACTAGAGCATTTAAATAAAAAGGGAACATAACAAAGCATTAGATGAAAGGATCTTGGAGTTTGAACTCAAAACCCTACTAAACCCTAAGTCTACTAGTGTCCACTTTTCCCCCGACCCTTGTTGAGCCATAAAATTCACATTCCCTATTAAACTTATAATCTTACATGATGGTAGAGTGATGATCACCTCAAATATTTTGTTGAGTTTTGAACAAATTTATCTAACCATGAAAACTGTTGTATTCCCCCAATACAATAAATAACTCTATACACAAAAGAGTATATATATATATATATATATATATATATATATATATATATATATATAATATATATATATATATATATATATATATATATAGAGAGAGAGAGAGAGAGAGAGAGAGAGAGAGAGAGAGATATTTTATTTATTTTTTATTTTTTATTTTATTTTTTTATTTTATTTATTTATTTTATTTTTTATTTTTTATTTTTTATTTTTTATTTTTTATTTTTTTTTCGAGGAAAAAAACGTTGGCTTCTATTTATATTAAAAGACCACTACATACAAATTGATATAAATATCTCCATGCTTCATAGAAATAATATTAAAACTGCAGAGTGCCTAGAGGCAATAATGCAAGTTATCCATATATACTAATATTAGTAGCAAATATCGAAATAAAAATAAAAATATGACTGTAAGCCTCACTATCTCTTCATAAATGTTACTCAAAATAGTAAAATCAAGAGTTTCCAGGAAATATCAATATGGCAGGTAGATCTTGCCTACTTCTCGAATGCATTGATGTACCATAAGCTTGTAATGCATGATCCCATATTGCCCCAGAAGACCTGCCTTGGACAACTTGTCCGCTTACACATTGTTCTCTCTAAATACACATGTCATTGAATAGGAAGTGAGAGAGGCCAGTACCTGTTATATCTTGTGGATCCATCCAACAAGTAGAGGTGGGTCGAATGCATGGTGATCCATAATACCTTCAATGAGAGTTTTTGAGTGACCATAAATATTGATGTTGTTCAACTACTTTTCTTTGGTGAACCAGAGCAACCCCCAAAGAGCCATAATTGCTGCTCTAGTGTTGATATCAAGACCTCAATTCTAATGTAGATTGTACCACCTTACTGACATAAAATATACTTACATACAAATATTACTTAAACTTGTATATACTCTTCAAATCTAATATGTTATATATAATGCAATTTATTATTATGGTAATAATTTAAAATAAAAATAAAACTTTTATTTTCTCTTTATATTTTCAATTTAAAAATATAAATTAAATATATTAATATAACATTTATAATTAATATATTAATAATATAATGTTTTGAAATTAGTTTTTACATTAATTATTATTAGATTATGTTTGTGTGAACCCTTTATGCATTATTAAAAATAAATAAAATCTCTTTAAACATAGTAGTTATTAGTAGTGTGTTACTCCTTTTTCTCTTTACCAAGTTTTTAAATGAAAAATGAAATGTTTACAAAAACATTATATTCTTTTATATCTATATCTATAGATATAGATATAAATGAAATCTTATTACAGTATGTTTTGTTTTTTTGAATACCTAGTTTTTAAATAAAAAAATGAAGTGTTAACATATATATATATTAAAATTAAAATATGTTAATATCATTTAGTCAAATAAATTATATGTTCAACAAAAAGATTAGAATGCATTAGGATAATGATGAAAAGAAACTCATAGCTGATTTATGAAGAGGTGAAAGTCAAAACTAGAACTTCAACAGACATTTCTGAAAGTTTCAGAAGCGATATCGGGGTCAAGTGAGGTTGCGCACTGTCTCCTACCTTTTTTGGTTTACATATCGACAAACTTGAGGAGTGGTTAAATTCACAAGGGGGTGATGGTAGCTATTTGGACAAGTTTGTTATAAGTCTTCTTTTGTATGCAGATGACCTTATTCTGCTTGCTAAATCGGCTCTTGGTTTGCAAGAGCACTTACTATCCCTTGAATAATTTTGTAGAAGTGTGGGGATGCAAGTCAATATTAGCTAAACAAAAGTCATGGTTTTCTCTAAGAAAATAAAACATATAAGGTCTACTTTGAAGGCAATATTCTAGAAGAAGTTACGGATTACAAATATCTCGGAATCGACTTCAACAAAATCTAAGCTGGAATGATTGTAGAAAGAAAAGAACTTTAGGGCTGGAAAAACACTCAAACTATTTTTGGGCTTCTAGTGATTCCGCTGATTCTCTATGGTGTGAACTATGGGCCAGCAGTACATCTGACATGCAGTGGAGACAAATTGAGAAAATTTAAAAGCATTTGATTACAAACAAATTCAAGATTAAAAGTGCAGTTCCCTATGCTATATTGTTAAGTGAAATAGGGACAGCTCCTATTGAAGCAATCGCTATGGTACGAGTCATAAGGTATTTAAAAAAAATTGAGCAAATGGAAGAGGGTAGATGGCCTAAGGCTATCTTTAATGACAGATTGTGCAAGAGAAAAAAATACTTGGATGCAGCAAAATAACAAATGGTTTAGTAAATGGGGTATTTTCTTGAACGTGTGTCCCATAAACAACAAAGAGATAAAAGGTTTTGTTATGGAAAATTTCCACAAGCATACTTGGGATAAGGAGCTAGGAATAAAGAAAAAATACTATTTTGAATTGTTTAATCCCACTCATAGTCATCAACCAAAAGCATACATAAAGGTCAATATCTCTTGGAGAGCCAAAATTCTTATTGCTCAGTTAAGGACTAATTCTCATCAACTCTGTTGTGAAACAGGGCACTGGAAAAGGCCAAAAGAAGTGTGGGAGGAAAGAGTATGCAGTTTTTGTTCTTTCGAAAAAAATAAAATAAAATAAAATAATAAAAAAAATCATTTTAGAATGTGAGGCCTTCAAAAACAATAGGGAAAATTATGCAGATATCCTGGCAGCTAGCTCTTGGGATAATTTATTTAGTGAGGGGTTTGTCGAGAAGTTGGGAGCATTTATTCTGAAGCTTCACAGAAAAAGGGTCAAA
This sequence comes from Pinus taeda, assembly GCA_000404065.3. Classification (NCBI taxonomy): domain Eukaryota; kingdom Viridiplantae; phylum Streptophyta; class Pinopsida; order Pinales; family Pinaceae; genus Pinus; species Pinus taeda. Next base: position 92,074 of record APFE030828176.1, read on the forward strand.
TACATCAAGGAGATGAAGAAGAAATATGTCCCATAGGCTATCTTTAGCCTCGTGTATGTTAAAATAATTTCTTTATTTCTTCTTTCTAAAACTTCGAAACAATTTAGATAAAACCAATTTTGGAAACCATTTATATAAAACAAATAAATTAGGTATAATATTTATATTTTATTTGATTTGATTTATTTTAAAATATAAATTATATTATATATATATATTTTTTTGTAAACTTAGGCAGTCCTCTTTCCATATTACGAAAACGAAATTTACAACAAACTTGTGTTCAGGTGGCTAGTCTTCCCGCAGGAAACCAGATTGCCACCTATCGGCCTTGAAACCAGACCAAAATTTAAAAATGTTTTTCTCCTTCATATTGTCATAGCCAAGCTTCTGACTACTGCTAACTAATCTAACTACATAACCATAACTTAACAACCAAGCATAGTTCTCTTTTAACAACATTTTAGCCAAAAATTTGACGACTTAGCTCTATCAGTCCTCATCTGACGAGTTAACCGGGGTGTTGGTCCCAGGTTTCACCTTCTTATGCTCCATAACCCATTTCAGCTCCTACAGCATTTGTTCCATGTTTTGCAGTAACAGGTGATTTCTCGCTGCTTGGACTTGGACGACCGCAATCTCTTTCAGGAGGGTGTTCTTTAGATTTTTTGTTTCCTCCATTATCTGGCTTTTTATCTGTTCCTCTGCCTACTTTCATTCCTCCTCCTCTTCTTCGCAGACTGCCTGGTTCATCTCCATAGCCCGTGCGACCACATGTTTCATTATCCAATACTATTGAAGCATCTTCTTAAATAGAGAGTTTTTGCTTCTTGTGTTTCCTGGGTCCGGGAGCAGGTCCTCCCATTCTCCTCGGGGAATTTCCTTGTTCTCACTAATGGACCTCAGCTCCCACTCCCACCCATTGATTTGATCCCAGGTCTCTGCGGAATTCCCGGCCATATGCGCATTTATCATATACATGCCTTTTTCTGAATCCAGTTTCCTACCTCTCCTCTTCGGATTACCACTTATGCCTTCTTCCCGGGTCTTAGCTGGTTTAGCCTTCTTCTGTGCCATCCTGTTGTAGTCCTGAAACCTTGATTTAATTGGGACTTGCCTACCTATCACAACAGCAAACCACAATTCAGTGTCATCAATTGGTAATTCGACTAAAGTCCAATCGCTTACTCCCTCAGCCTTAGCATGAAGGTCCCGAAGGTGATTCTAGCTCGTGGTCCTGGGCCATATCCCGACCTTTCCTGCTATTCGGCCCCTAACCCTCCACCCTCTCTCAACATCCTTGGAATCCCTGCACTAACTAACTTGGCTAATCTCAAAAGACCAAACCAGCTTCTCGTGGCTCCCCATCTGATGGAGAAAGCTTCTTGCCCCCTCGTCACCCTGAGGATTTCTGGGCTTGGCCCTTCGGGAGAGAACCGGACAACAGACATGGTTAAGGCTCCAATAGCCAACTTGGAGCTCGACGAGACCCGACAAGGCAACCCTCCCCTCCCACCCCTCTTTCCTGGGCAAGAAAAGGACCGCCCTTCAGGGACCACAATTTTTATCACCCAAGACCTAATCTGCTCTAGAGGGGTAAAGGTTAATCTTCCCGTTACCGGGCTAGCTTATACCTATCTGACTACTGGATGAAAGCTTCCTGCAGCTGGACATTTCTGAACAAGAACAAACAAATCTACTTCTAGCTAACACAAGGCCTGAAAGACGGGGACGAGAGGGGACATACCACCTTTCTTTGCCGTAACCGGGGAAGAGGGCTAGTCGCTGGGTCTCGCTGTCGCGCTTCATCTTTCCTTCATGTTTCTTGCTGAACTACATGAGTGTTCCATCTACCACCTCAGACCTTTGTTTGTAAACTTCCCTTTGTCCTCTCGTCCAGACCTCCACTTGGCCATTTAATAAAAAAAAGTATATTATTATTATTATTATTAAAAATTGATAAAATTAATATGTGATTTTAAAAAATGTGTTTTTTAATGAATATAAATACATATAAAATAAATATAAATAATGTTTATGGGTCTTGGATAAACGATGGTCAGGTACTTTTTTAAGGCTTTTATTCAGAGTATTTTCTCTGGTTAATTTTAATCAAAATCCAATAGAGCTTTTTAGAAACTAAAGTTTAAGTTGTTTAATCTATAGAATTCAAGTGCTCTAGGGGTTTTTAAAGGTTCTAAATCCATTTATGCATTCAAAAATGTATATTAAACAACAAAAAATTGCGATCTTATATAAAATGGTGTTGTCGAATTCTAGTGAATAAATGTAGAAAATCTGTGATAGGTTAACCTGATAATGCAATATAAATCAAAGCAGAATACTATAACCTACTTCTACTATCAACTTGTGGAAGCTTAAAGATCAAGCTGAACAATATAACCAGAAGAAGAAGAATCAATGGCACAATACACATGAAAATACTTTGGAGAAAGCCTCAGATAAAAACCCCACACTATTGTATTATCATACATGGTGGAAATACATAGGAATTATATAAAGCCTTAGCTCTCATAGCTAGTCATCTCTCAGTACAATCCTCACAGATGCTCACAAGCAATCTTGGCTTCTCTCCTGCCTTCCCCTCTACCCTCCAAGCTCCTATTTCCTTGCGTTGTTCCGTGTGGATGATTAGCCTATTACCAAGTGGAAAACCAAGCCTTCAAAACTGCGCAATCCTCAAGGATGAATCCTTGACTGCATGCATGTGTTTTCTCCATGAAAAAACACATGCAACTGATAGTACACTGTCCTTGAACATTAATCTCAACTAGGACTTTCTCATAATAGACATGCATGAGTTTCTGATTGTAGTTTTTAACCTCGTACAGAAATTACCTGCATATGAATTCTAAATCACAGGAAAAAATAAAAATGCAAGAGCATAACACATAAAACACATATACACAGAGATTTCCCACTGGATCCCAAAATCGAGACTACCATCTTGATTTTTCATTATGTTCCTTTCAATGTTACAATACATATTTATACATGTCGAAGCATCCAATACCATGGACCGAAAACCATCGCGTCCAAACCATGGACCGAAAACCATCGCGTCCAAAAAACATGTGCGAAAATCATGCACAAAACCATAGGTGGGTCCGCCCAACCTAACATAGGTTCCAAAACCAAAATTTTCTGGGGCCCTGCCCCGGACCCCATAAAGTGGGGTTACGGGTACCCCTCAAACCCCCTGTTAACTATGTGGAAAGAATATAACACAACCCAACAATCTCCCACTTGTTGTTTTCTTTCCACAGGGGGCCACAGGAGAGCTTAGTCATTTTTCCAGCCTGAAACACCCATTGTTTCTCTACACCAAGAGAACTTCTCAGAGCTAACATATTTTGTCAATTCATCTGCAGTATTCTTCAAAGTGTCCACCTTTATCAGCAACACCTTTTTGTCTTCTATCATATCCCTCACAAAGTGATACTGAACATCAATGTGCTTTGTCTTTGAATAATAAGCAGGGTTCTTTGCCAAGAAAATTACACTTTGGCTGTCACAATCTATCCTTATAGCTCCTTGTACTAACCCCATACTTGAACACAATCTCTGCAAACCAAACTGCTTCCTTGCTTGCATGAGTGGCTGCCATGTATTCTGCCTCTGTAGTTGATAGTGCCACTACAGATTGTTTCTTACTCATCCAACAGACTGCACCTCCAAATAGGTTAAACACATACCCACTTGTAGATCTTCTCTGATCCAGATCTCCAGCCCAGTCTGCATCAACAAAGCCACGAATATCCAACACTCTGTCCAATCCTGGTCTTCCTTGGTAGCACAAACCATAATCACAGTGCCACGCAAATACCTGAAAACTCGCTTCACTGCTGTCCAGTGCTCCTTCCCTGGTTTTGACATAAACCTGCTCAATATTCCCACTACATGTGCAATGTCTGGTCTAGTACAGACCATTGCATACATC
>APFE030828187.1:0-15100 GCA_000404065.3 Pinus taeda
TAACATATGTATATGGTCGGATTTAATATTTGATCGTCCTCCTCTAAAGGACTGTGAAGCTCTCAGTCCTCTACAACTCTATCTCTCAAATCTTGGAATTACATCTTTAGCACATCTCAACAACTGGAATAGTGTTGGCATGTGGTCTAGGTGGAATCTAGCAGAAATCCCATCAAATCCCTCAAGCTTAGCAAATCTGCTTAAACTTCAATTCGCTGGCGATGCCCCCTTGAATCATCAAGCAGAAGATAAGTTGCACCGAAAATCCCATGGGTACATTGTGAAAGTTGGATACGAGGAATTATTGTTTCAAGAACAAATTCCTCTGAAATCTTCGACAATCTAGAAAAATCTCTTGATCAATAACGTTATCCCTAAAGTAAATTATTTTTGCTAGACCCTCCTACAAAAAATATCCTAACTTTGGAAATCTAAAAAGAAGAGGTATCAGTGGACCATTTTGTTGCCCCCTTTGCTCTACGAACGAAGAATTAATCCCCCATATCTTTTTATTCCGTCCCTATGCTCACAAAGTATGGGAATTTGTTATAGGTCCCTTATCAGTCAGATTGAATATTCTCAATGAAATATCAATCCTTATAACAAATTGGAATAAACAATATGTAAGGTCTTTTATAGGCAAACTGGGATTTAAGTGGGTATGGACATCTCTTACAAAATTTGTATGCTGGCAGATATGGCTTTCACAAAACAATTTAATCTAAAAAAATGTTCCCATTCCTCCAAGGATCTCGGTTACTAAATATCTCTCTTTATGTATTGAATCAAATGAATTGAAATTCAAAGATAAAGACCCTCTATAGGACCACCAGGAAAAGCAATGGATGAAACTATTGGTGGATCTGATGGCCACTATCCGTTCAAATGATATTCCAAACTTAGGCTGATGGATGTTGGATTCAAGGTCTGGAGAATGTGGCTAAATAGTTGGACTATGCTCTTTGATGGAGCTTCCAAAAAGAATCCAGGGATGGCTAAAGGGGGAGGATTCTCATTAATATCAAAGGAGAAACAAAATAAAGTTCACATGGGGATTGGGCCAAATGTCGAACTATCTTGCCGAGATGTATGGCCTCTTTCTCGGTCTTTAGTTAGCCAACGAGAAAGACATTCCTTCCATTACCATTCTGGGAGACTCACAAATCATCATCCAACTCTTCCAATTGGGCTCCCTCCCTAAGAACAATCAACTTGCTCTCCTCCTTCGAAGAGTATATGGTATCTTCGAGACACTTAATCACAAACCTTATTTACATATTCTCTGTAGTCAAAATAAGGAAGCAAATTTACAAGCCAACATTGCATGTCAGCTAGAAGAAGGGAAATATGATATCATTGGCTCCCTTAAGTGGATGGTTATTCCATGATAATTTTACTTTAGATACTTAGTTCCCCCTGCTCATGGAATCGTAAAATGGGAAAAGACAGGGCACTATCTATATAGTAAGGCTCTCCTCAAACTTCCTGGATTAAGGAAAGGTTTTAATTATAAGAATCAAGGTGAGAGTGTTCTTGGCATAAGGCAAGGTCCATATAATATGCCTCAAGGTGATTACTCTCCTCACATGCCACTGAAGTAGGCACATCGACTTAAACATTTGATGCACTCTAGGCGGCGTACTTCATTAGCCTCATCTTAGGAAGTGGTAGGATCAATAAATAAAGGCTTGAGGTATATTAATTCAAAGCTTGTGTCACATATCACATCTGGTCCTTCATCTCATCTCATCTCAGGCTTAATACTAATCTGGATGGGTATCATCAAGCACAAACCAATATAATTGACGTTAAGACCAGCTCCGGAAGCTTGGGAATATATGGAATTGCAACCCACAATCATGAGTGATGACGTCAAGATGAATATACACATTTGAATCTCCAATCACTTATACGATTTCTCTGGTGGGCGGTGCAATATGGAGCAACTTTCTCAGTATGGGATATCAATTTGTCCCACTATTAATTGGTCTCCTCTTGGGTCACACCTCCAATAGACTAGGACTGAAACTTCTTTGAGATCAATTAACTCAATTCCCCTGCGCAATTGCAAAATTTACAAGCTTGCATGGATTGGGAAAGTAGATGATTCCTCAATTCCACTTAGTTCTGTAAAATAGAAAGCGATAAATGCTCTACAACTTCTAAATTCATCTCTCTATGGCTAAATGGGTTTAAGAAAATTCCATAAAAATAAAGTCTAGGCGAGAAGAAAGGTTGTTTGGCCAATGTGACATTCCTTGCTCTTGAAATTGCTCCCCAGTGGCGAGCTAGTTGGTCTTCAAGCTTGCCTGTAGCTCTACGTGAAACTCAAAATACATGTAATTTGAGGGCTGTCTTATTTCAACCTCTGCTCACTTGGGTCAAAAGTTGACACACAAGTTGCTAGTCAAATATGGCTCACCATTGTCAACAATGTCTGCACCCTTTATTGGATTGGTATGCAGAAGTCATCGACCTTTGCCAACAGATTATATCCTTGACAGAGCAAGTGCAGAGACAACGAGATAAAATCCACTAGTTGGAGGAGGAGATAGAATGGGTGCGCTGACAAATAACAAATCTCTAGACGCAAAGAGACAATGAGGACAACAAAAGTACAACCAACAGTGCCCTAGGCAATCCCACAAACAAAATGTCCATAGACCCTCCTTAGTAAGATACAACAATCCTAATCTTTTTATATGAAGAATAAAACATTTATGGACGTTGCAATCCCGGTCGTGACCTAGCTGCCGCCCTTCTGTGCCCTCGCCTTCGGCTCGGCCCTTGGGCTGCTTGCGCCGTTGGCCTCCTGCGGGCTCTTCCCTCTGCGAGGCCCTCTCCTTTGCGGTGGTCTCCCTGCGCGTTGTTGTTCTGCTGGAGCCCCCCAGCTTATTCTTGAGATGGCTTCCAGGGTTTGATCAAGAACTCTGCTGTGGTTGCTGCTACAATGGATCTGCCCCCTCCGCCTCCCCCTTCTGATGCTGAAGCCTTTCTTAAGCTCCTGGAATCCTTGCCGAAGAAGAAAGCTTCAGAGGCTGCGAAATTCGTTAAACGATTGGACGACATTCCAGAGATCTCGCTCACCCCTGAGGGTCTGATCAAGGTTGCCCTTTCGTTGGCTGAGAGAGCCCTGGTAGGCCAGTTCACAGGCCTCTGGCCCTCTCCCAAATCCACGGAGAGCTAGATTGCTAGAAAATGGGCACCGTTGATTAAGAATGGTGTCACCTCGTATTTTCTTGGGAAGGGATTCTTCATGTTTGAATTCACTGACAAAGAGGACAAGGATCTGATATTCCGTAACGACCCCTATTTCATGGGCCCTCAAGGGTTGTACCTCAACAAGTGGACGCCTGATTTCGACCCTTCAGTTGACGTTCCCACAGCCGTTCCTGTGTGGGTTAGTCTGCCCAATTTGCCTGTGCATTGCTGGAACTGGGAATCCCTAAAGCACATTGGTAACACCTTGGGGAAATTCATTGATCGTGCAAATAACAAAGATAAATTCGACTGCGCAAGGATCTGCGTTGAAGTTGGCTTGCCTGAGGCAGTAAAGATCAGGGTTGGAAGCTGGTCTCACGTTCAGAAGCTGGATTATGAGCAGCTCCCGTTCAAGTGCAGGAAATGTCAGGTTTATGGCCACTTTGCTCGGAATTTCCCAAAGAACATTGATATGGATAAAGGCAAGGATGAAGGCTGGACCCAGGTTAAAAGATCAAAAAATGCCCACAAAGCTAATCGTCCAAGCAATATGAAAGGAAATGGTTCTTAGATTGCCCCTAGTAACCAAACCCCTACCATGGAAGAATAAGGAAACAAATACATTCTGTTATCCCCAGCTACGGAAGGCTCCCTACAGCCAGAGATGCAGAAAGTAGGTTCGATCCCCAAAGAGTCCCCCATGGAATCAATCTAGGTGGAAAGTAATGAAGGTAGACCAAAAGAGACTCCCATAGTAGAGACAGAGGAGGTGCGAAGTTCGGAGGAATCAGAAGAAGAAGGCGAAATAGGATCTTCGCAAACCTCGGCCAGAAGATCATTGAGAGGTCGAAAATCTGCGAGGGAGAAAAGAGAACAAGAGACCTACAAAGACAAGTTGTAGGGTAGTCAACCAACCCTTGAGAAGCTTTTGGCAAATACTCCAAAGAAGAATAGAAATCAGCCTCAGAGATGTAGAGGAGCTCACCCTTTAAAATGCAAGTGATGAAGATCGTCTCCTGGAACTGCAGGGGTATGAGGAGAAGAATAAAAGAAGAAGCTATAAGAAGCCTGATAAGAATAGAATCTCCTGATCTACTCCTCATCCAGGAGACTAAAATAGAGGACTATGCTTTCCTCCAGATCGGCAAGGAGTTGTGGAAACAAAGTGAAGGCCTAGCAGTATCAGCTCGAGGTGCTTCCGGTGGACTGGGGTCTATCTGGAATGCAAACAAATTTATTAAGATCAAAGAAGTTAAAAATACCCATTGGCTGTTCACAAAAATCCATCCCATAGAAACTGATACGACTCTCTCCCTCTTCAATGTGTATGCTCCCGTCAGCTCTGCAGAGAAAAAGCACTGTTGGGATTCCATTAGGAATATGGCAGACTCTGAAGACTTAGTCAATATTATCATAGCAGGGGATCTTAATCTAACATTATCAGCGTCTGAAAAACACGGAGGAAGCATCATCAAGGACCCGGCGCGGGAATGGGTCGAGGAATTGCTGCTCGACTGGGACATGTTCGACATCAAGCCTTCGGCTGGGAAGTACACATGGACCAACAAAAGAATCGGACCTGGCCATATCGCTGCAAGGTTAGATAGATTTCTTGTTCAAAGCTCTTTTCTTCTTCTTAGTCTAGAATCTAGAATGCATATCCTTCCTTGCAGTGTTTCTGATCACCACCCCATCAAACTCAACCTGCTGGCTCATTCGGATCAAGGTCCCACCCCTTTCAAATTCAACTCTCACTGGGCCAAGGAACCGTCCTTATTGCCTCTGATAAAAGATATCTGGAAGCTCCCCGTCAAAGGCTCTGCATTCTTTGTCTGGGAAGAGAAACTTAGGAGAGTCAAAACCGCTCTAAAGTCTTGGGTAAAATCATTACCAAATCCTGCTGTGGAAAGGAAAATTATCCAGGAGCGTCTTGAATCGCATCACTTGGCATCAAAAAACGCTGAGATCACTAAAGAATTACTTGACAAGGAGGCCAACCTTCAGCGCATGTTTCTTAAGGCTAGCTTGGCAGAGGAAGAGTTCTAGAGACAAAAATCCCGCAGTCTTTGGCTTAAGGCAGGAGATAGAAACACTTCTTTCTTCCATAAGCAAGCTCAGGCCCAAAAATGTTTCAACTCCATCTCTGAAATCAAAGTTGAGACCACCATTCATAGAGACATCAGAAGCATAAAAAATGTTTCCTTCACTCACTTCAAAAATCTCTACAGTGAAGAAGAGGCCGCCAATCATGCTCCTTCCATCGTGAATGAGGTGCCCTCCCTGATAACCAAAAGAAATAATCAATTCCTGGATGTTGAGATCACTAACAATGAAATAAAAGCCTCTCTCTTTGCTATGGAACCGGATAAGGCCCCGGGCCCTGACGGTTTCACTGCCGGATTCATTTAAATCTATTGGCAGATAGTGGAGAAAGAGCTTTGCAGAATGATAAGGAAATCCAAAGAGTGCCAGAAAATTGGGGGAAGCACCAATTCGGCCTTTCTGGCCCTCATTCCTAAGGAAAAAGGATCCAACTCCTCCAGTCGGTTTCGCCCTATATCTCTATGTAATATAGGTTACAAGCTTATCACGAAAGTCATTGCCAACAGATTAGAAACCATCCTTCCGAACATCATTCCAGCGAATCAGGGAGGATTTATCAAGGGAAGACAGATTGTGGACAACTTTGTCCTGGTCCAAGAGGCAATCCACTCCAGTATGGTCCGCAAAGAGAAAGGTATGGCTGTCAAGCTAGATCTAGAAAGTGCCTTTGACAGAGTGAGACATAGTTTTCTTTTCGAGGTCCTGCACAAATTCGGATTTGGCTCCACATTTGTCAACTGGATTAAGGCCTACATCAGCGAGCCCTGGATAGCCCCTCTGGTGAATGGGAGGGTCTCAGATTTCTTCAAGGTCTCTCGTGGTTTGAGGCAAGGGTGTCCTTTATCCCCCTTGCTCTTTGTCCTGCAAGCTTCCTTTTGAACAAAAAGCAATAGGATCAAGAACTAATGGGTCTAAATATTGCGCGTGGTGCCAATAACATAAACCATGCGTTATTTGCGGACAATTCCCTCTTGCTGGGCACTGCCTCTGTGTCCTCAGCTAAAAATTTCAAAGAAGTGGTTGATGAATATTGTGAAGACTCAGGAAGTAAGCTGAACAAAGGCAAATGCCATCTTTACTGTTGGAATACCCCTGCCTCCACAATGCAGGTCATCTCCAGTTGCTTCGGTTTCGCGGCTTCCTCGTCTTGATCCTCCTTCAAGTATCTGGGTCTCCCTTTCTTTTTACATCGCGCTACCAACAGAGATTGGTTGCCCCTACTGGAAAAGTTCGAGTCTAAGATCCATTCCTGGGGTTTTAACTAGCTTAACCTGGCTGGTAAGTTAGTTCTAATAAAAGTTGTCCTCAACAACCTCCCCATTTACCAATTTGCAGTGATGCTGGCCCCAGTTGGAATTATGAAGAAAATGGAGGACCATATCAGAAAATTCTTTTGGAAATGCGGGAAAGCCAATGAAAAGAAAATTCCTCTATTAAGCTGGACTAAAATCTCCATGCCCAGATTGGAAGGCAGACTGAACTTTAAGAACATCAGCATGCAAAACATGGCATTGGGTGCAAAACTGACCTGGAGGATAATTGCCCCAAAGCTGGGGTGGGCTCAGATCGCCTTGTGGAAGAAGTTCTTTCGTGGGCAGAGGAAAAGGTGTCTCAATCATCCCAAAGCAAACACTGGCTCACCTATTCAAAAGCTTTGTGCAAAATCCTTCTCCCTAATCAATGATCACGCCCATTGGATCCATGGTAATGGTAAGCAAATCATAATTTGGGAGGATTGTATCATGGGCTGCAACCCTCTGTTTGATGATAAATCCTTGTCAGCGCTGAAAGACTGGATGCATAGTTCGGGCCTCATCACACTGTGGGATATTTCTAAATGGGAGAATGGACATTGGCTCAGTTGGATAAATTTTGAGGTTCCTCAGTCCCTACCCAAAGACCTGGCAATTTTCACAGACTTCCTCAAGGGTAAGGCTCCTATGAGCAGCAGAAAGACAGACTCTCGGGGTTGGGGCTCGATGTCTGGGCGCTACTCCGTCTCTCAAGGATATAGGCAGCTCTTAACGCATCCTCATGTCTCCTCAGACCCGAAACCATGGAAAGGAGTCTGGTATGAAAGTTCGCTTCCAAAGGTTGATTATTTTTGCTGGCTTCTCTGCCACCAGTGCATTTTGACGGATGATAGACTCCAAAAAAGAGGTTACCATGGTCCCTCTCGCTGTTCCTTGTGTGGTGAACAGTCAGAAACCGCCACGCATTTGATGCTGAACTGTAACTTCATGGCCAACCTCTGGAATGCGGCCTTAGGCTCTTGGCAGGCGGACATCACCTTTCCCATCAATATCCCAAAGCTGTTCTCGAACTGGAAGATGTCGTATCCTGGAGACTCTCCCCAAAATGCTCACCTCAAAGCCGCCTGGTGTATTCTCCCCAAACTAATTTGTTGGTTCACCTGGCTGGAAAGAAATCAGAGGATCTTCAGAGATCAGAAGAGAGATCATAATACTGTCTGGATTAAAATAAAAACTTAGCTTAAGGAATGTGTTGGTGATCAGTTGGATGGGGCAGGACTGAGTGATCTCGATGCAACTTGGAGTGCCTCCCTGGACCTTCGCTTCAATGAAATTGTCAGGCCTCCCATTCTCCCTAAAGATTGGCAATTTCACCTTAACGCCTCAGATTTCTTTGCTCTATGTTCAAAGTAGGATCATCTTATCCTGTTCTTCGATGGGGCTGCCAAAGGCAACCCGGGCAGATTCGGTGCTGGTGGAGTCGTTAAGAAAGCGGATGGCAAAACTATCCTTAGATTTGCCTGGGGAGTGGGCTTCAACACCAGCATGCAAGCTAAAGCCCTAGCTCTATTCCAAGGTCTGAAACAACTTAAATCCCTCGGAATCAAGGATGCTATAGTGATGGGAGACTCGCAGACTATCATAAAAACTTTCATAGACAACTTTACCCCAACATATCTAAGATTATCCAGATTGATCATCAGAACAAGAATCCTATCAAACTCCTTCCATAATTTGAAATTTTGCCATGTCAAGAGAGATAATAACAAAGAGGCTGACGCTGAAGCTAATAAAGCAGCTCTTCTCCCCCTCGGAGTCATTCTCAGAGATGGAGAAGAAGGCTGGGATCCTATCCCTTTTTTTTTTTAGACAAAGTTCGGTTGCTATATTATATGCTGAAAAAAGGAGTCAGTTCTCCATACAAACAGTGCTTTCTGAGAGATTTGGATCAGAGGAATTACAAAATGGGACTCTTCCTTGATCCTAGTTCTAGTAGTTCTGCTTCTGAAACTTCCTAGGCTACTGTAGATCCTAATAAACTGTAAAGACCAAAATTTACAACTGCAAAGCAGATTTAATCTATATCTATGTGACTAATCTGCCTAGCCGTGGATTCCTCTGGGTTTGGGTCTAGTTCCACCTGCTTTGCGCTAGAGGAGCTGGGAGCTTCTTTGTTCTTTTTGTCCAGCATGTACTATAGGATTCGGATCGACTCCTCTGCGTGGCTGCATCGATTAGCCAGATTTCTAAATTGTTCAGAGAGGGATGATGCTCTATACAGGAAGAGATTGATCTCTGTCCTATATTTCTCATTCAAAATCCTGTATTGGTCTTCTGATCTTGTCTCCAGGCTCCTGATTTGGTCCTGCATTATGTGCTGCTGCGACCTGAGTTCATCGAAATTTGCCTAAAGGTCTCTGCAGTGGAGACAGTCTTCAGATCGCTCCATTCGCTCCAGCAAATCCTTAGTCTCGCTGCTCCTCCTTTCGCTGCTCCAGACACCAGAGTGATAACCTTGCTTAGCGTGACAGAGAGGTCTCTTCCTCACTACTCTAAGGGCGTATATCCGAGCGCTTTGGGCGGGTTCAAAGAACTCAGCTAACACATGAGTTCTCCTCTCAGTATTCCAAGCACAAAGATACCAATTTTCGCTCAAAAAATTGTGAGGAAGAAGAGTCCTGTTCTCTGTTTTTATAGAATTTATTGGATCATTTCGGGAGGTTGAGTCACTGTGGGTCACGAGGTAGTGCTTGCTCCAAGATGTCAGTTGCAGGTCCCGCAAGGTATGGGCAACTAGTCTTCGCTTACCTGACATTTTGTGCTCTCGCACGCTGCAGATCCTCTGTCCGATTACAATCCTGAGCCAGATCCTTTCGAATCATCCTTCCCTGTTATTGACACGCTTAACCTATTGTTTTTGCTTATTTCCAAGTGATGACTGGCTTTTATCATAAGTGGATGTTGAAGTTTTCATGGTAGTGGATGTAGTGACACGCTGGTGTTACAGCGCAGAAGTCCTATAGATCGTTCGCAGGCTTTGTTGGCGAACTTATCCACCTCTTTGTTCAGGCCACGAAGGATGTGGTGATAATTAACTTCCTCCATTGCTGCGTGCAATATTTGGTTTCTCTGAATTATTTGCTGAAGCAGTATGTTTGGGGATTTTTGGTGATATACCATAAGGCGAATGATTATGGAAGAATCCCCAAATACATTTGCCTTCGTGATCCCGAGCTTAATTAACTGAGTGAGGCCCTGGAACAGAGCCAATCCTTTTGCTCTGTTATTAGAGTTTTCTCCTAGACCCCATTCAAAGCTAAGAATGCATTCCCCGTTTTCATTGCAAATGAGGCCCCCTGCGCCCGCCAATCCCGGATTAGATTTAGCTGCACCATCAAAGAACAAGCAAAACCTATTGCAATTGCTCAACCATTTAGTGAACTCCTCTTCCTTTATCCTCAATTTCCAACTCTTGTTTTCTTCTCCTACCTTTTTCCTTTGTCTGTTAGTTTCTTGTGCTTTAGGTATATTCTCCAGGGTGTAGCTGAGGAAATTCCTCTCTTCTACACTATAATTTGTTGCATTTATCCTTCCTCTGGTGTTATTTGTAATTGCTTCGATCGCCAGCATTTTTTCTTTGTGACAAATTCTTCTAGTACAGTGTCCCTTATCCTGGAAAACCTTGTCGTTTCTTGCTAGCCATATACGCCAGAGGAGAGTGTATGGGATGGTGTTCCATACTCTTTGTGCCAATTGGCTTATTTTTTCCTTCCATGGACATTTCTTCCTCCAATGGTATATCATTTCTCCTATGGTGCTCTAAGCTGCCCAGGTTGACTCTCCAATTGAGGCCATCCTCTTCCAGCATTCTTCTGCCACCGGGCATTCTAAAAATAGATGTTGCATAGTTTCCTCTGATCTGCAGCAATTTGGACACCTGGATGGGCCCAGGATGCCTCTCTTTCTTAGATTCTCCGCTGTCAAAGTTTTCCCTCTCAGAAGCAGCCAAATGAAAATTTTGACTTTGGGTGGTGCTTCTGCTTTCCACACTAACTTCCATTGGTTCCAGATTCCCATTTGGTAGGTGCTGTCACAGAGATATTGGTGCCCAGCTTTAACTGTGTAATGGGTACCTGTTGGATCCCATCGAAACCCATATATGCTGCCTTCTTGAACCGGGGCCTTACTGTGGAGTAACTTTTTTAAAGTGTTGAGGTTGTCTTCTAGCGTATTAGGGGGTTCCGGAAAGCGCCATCCTATCCATGCGCGTGTGTGGGCGTCCCATTCTGCTATTTGTGAGATATGGTGGAGGCCTTTGTTATTGAGCCAATTTACTATTGGGATTACCTCTGCGTTGGATCCCAAAGGTTGTTGCCCCAGAATTTTATCATTGGAAAAGTTAATGTTGCTTCCCCCTCCTGGGACTTTAGAGATGTTTTGTTGCATAAATGGGATTGCCTTCTTGCATAATTGCCAAATTTTTGTGCATTCTCTATTTGGTATATTAGATTCTAGGAGTTGTTGCCTTGTGCAATTTAAGTATTTTTGCTCCAGAACTTTCTTCCACCACATTGTTGGACCTGTGATCAATCTCCATACTATTTTTGCTCATAGAGCTAGATTAAGAAATTTTGGGGACCTGATTCCCAGGCCGCCTTTTGCTTGTGTTTGGATTATGCTCTTTCATCCCACAAGATTGAATTTAATTTTAGTTGTCTTCCCTCCTTGCCAGAGGAAGTGTCTAAGGATTCTTTCCATTTTTTGGTGGAAGATAGCAGGAGCATGATATAAGGAAAAGCGATATAAAGGAAGGGATGTGATACCTAATTTAAGAAGCACTAGCCGTCCTGTTGGGTTCAACCACATTGTGCCCCATTGCTGCACTTTCCTCTCTATTTTGTCAAGTATCTCATTCCAAGTATCAGCTTTTAGAGGTCCCAGACTAACTGGCATTCCTAAGTAGGAGAAATGGTTCCAAGTTAGCTTGCTGGGGACTCCAAAGATGCGTGCGATGCTGTGGATGATATGGTTTTCTATGTTCCAACCATAGATGCAGCTCTTTGCCTGATTAACTTTCCCTCCTGAGTAATCCATAAATTGGTCCAAGAGCTTTTTGAATCTCCTTGCTATTGTCGCTGAGGCTCCTCCTATCAGCAGAGTGTCGTCTGCAAACTGTGAGTGATTGATGTTTTTTGCTCCTTGTTCAATCTTGATTCCTTTTATGAGACCTATTCTTTGGTTGTGATCCAATTCTTGACTGAATGATTCAGCCATGAGGATGAAAAGATAGGGTGAGAGCGGACAGCCTTTTCTGAGGCCAAGAGAAGATTGGAAGGCTGAACATGGTCTCCCATTTATCAATGGAGATATCCAAGGCCCAGTTATGCAAGCAGCAATCATGCTGATGAAGGAGGGGTCGAATCCCATTTTTTGAAGAACAGCAAAGAGGTAGGAATGCCTTACTCTATCAAAGGCGTTTGCAAGGTCCAACTTTAGGACGAATCCTTTTTCCTTCCTAGACAAGCTTGAGTGGATGGCCTCTTGTACAAGCAGGATTGAATCTGAAATTTGCCTATTGGGAGGAAACCTCCTTGGTTTTCAGAAATCATAGAAGGAAGGTGGGGTTTAAGCCGGGTGGCTAATATTTTAGAGATGATTTTATAGGCTGAGTTACATAAAGAAATTGGTCGGAATCTTGAAAAGGAAGAAGGGCGGTTTTCCTTTGGAATCAAGGCTAGGTAAGTAGAATTAGTAAAGCCTACCATTTTGCCTTTTTTCATTACCCACCGGATCATCTTCAGAAGGTCTTTCTTTATCATTGTCCAGTATTCCCGGTAAAAGCTAATAGGGAATCCATCTGGTCCTGGAGCCTTGTCCGGGTGTAAGCTCCAGATGGCTTCTCTGACTTCCTCCTCTTCTACTTCCTTCATGAGTTTGTTGTTCATCTCTTGGTTAACTCTTTTAGGCATGTACTGGAGCATGCTTGAGTAGTCCTTTGCGCCTTTGTCTTCAGTTAATAGCTTGCTGAAGTGCTTTGTGGTAGCCTCTTTTATTGATTGCTGAGTGTTGTAGCTATTTCTTTCATCATCCATTATTTCACTTACTGTGTTTCTGATCTTTCTGACTGTTGCTTGTTTGTGGAAATATGTTGTGTTCTTATCTCCCTCCTGCAGCCAAAGTTGTCTCAATTTCAGTCTCCATTTTGTTTCTTCCTCCCTGAGAGTCTGGCGCAGTTGGCCGTAGAGTTTGTCTTCTTGCTCCTTGTTCTGTTGGGATAGTCCCTCTGTTTCAATTCTCTGCTGCACCTCCTCCAGCTCTTGTTTGATTTTCTTTTTGTGCTCCTCAGGCTCTTGATAATTACTCTTTGCCCAATTCTTTAAGTCTTGCCTTGCTTTTTTCAATTTTGTTTCCCAGATGTGGGTTGGCGATCCTTCCACATGTTGAGTCCAGGCCGCATACACCACTTCTCTTGCTGCTGGTAATCGATTCCAGTTTGCGCTGTATTTGAAGGGAATGGGTCCGAGAGGACAATGGAGCTGAAGGTTTAGCGTAACCGGGTAATGGTCAGAAGCCGACACATTGAGGATATTTGAATATCCTGTTGAAAAGGTGGAGAGGAAGTCTATGCTGATCAGAAATCGATCTAGTCTTTCCATGATGTTGCTTGAGCCTATACGCCTGTTGCTCCAGGTGTATCTACGGTTTTTGGGTCTAATGTCAACTAGATTGTGGTCTTGAATTACTGCCTCCAATCGGCTTCTGAAAGGGTCAGAAGTGAAGTTGACTCCTCTTTTTTCATTTGTGTGCAGCACCAGATTGAAGTCACCAGCTACAATAAGATTAGTGTTTCGATCCATTTCCATATTTGCTATCAAGGTGTCCCAGCAGATCTCCTTTTCTCTATACTGATTTGGTACATACACATTGTATACAATTATTGGTTAGCCCCCTGTTCTACTTTCAAGTGCAATTCTAATCTAGCTTTGTTGATTGTTGGTAGAGCTGCATATCCATTTGTTGCTGTCCCATAAAGTTGCAATGCCGCCTGATGCTCCTCTAGCCTCGCTTATACTTCCACAAAAGCGCTTCTGCTGACTTATTACTTTGCTCATTTCACTTTGCTCTTGCTTTGTTTCCTGTAGGAGCATGATTTCAGGATTCTCACTGTTTATTAGTTCCTTGAGGGCTACTAGTTTGGAGGGGTGCCCTAATCCCCTGTTGTTCCAAGACAGCATTTTCATCATGGGTTACCTGAAGTTTGGAGAGGTGCTCGCCTCTCATGTCCCTTACTGCTTTTTTCTTTTTCCTGGGGCCCGAGAATGAAGCTCTCTATTGGGGTTTGTGTGCCTAGAGCTATATCTTTTTGTGCATTTTCATCCCTTTGCTGCTTCGCTGATTTTCTTCCAGGTCCTAGTTTTTTCTGGAGATCACTTGGTGCTCCACGCTCCTTTGAAGAGTTTCTAGTGGTTCTTGAAGAGGGCGGATCAGGAGGTGGCTGCTTGGAGGGGGAAGAGGTTTGGGGGGGGGATCAGAGGACTGCAGATCCTGGCCAGACTCCATCTCAGAGAGGATCAAGAAGGGGTTGGAAGAAGGGGGAATTGGTGGATCGAGGTTCAGAGATGGGGGGGTTGAAGGTCGAGGATTAGAGGTTCCAGGAACATCAGATTCCGGAGGGGGTTTATGAGGAGCTGATGGCTTTTTCTTTTTCACAGGCTCCCAATGGCCATCTTGCTCATCATTATCAACATTAATCACTTTTGCACATTTATTTGTGAAATGTCCGTATTCGTGACATACCTTGCATTTGAAAGGTATCTGTTCGTAGTCCAGTTGCTGGATGTGGCTCCATTCATCAACTTTCAGCTTGATCGCCTCCGGAAGTCCTCGACCTAGGTCAACTTCTACACAGATCCTTGCACACGCCTGCATGTTGTCTTTTGGTTCACTGCGATCTATGTATTTTCCAACTGCGTTACCTATTGCTTTGACAGAGTCATCCTCCCAGCAGTGAAGGGGAAGATGGGGCAACCGCATCCAAACTGGAATAGCTTTTGGGATGTCTAGTTCTGGATCGAAGTCCGGGGTCCATTTGTTGAGGTAGAGAGCCCTGGAGTCCATAAATTATGGTCTGTTCCTGAATATTAAATCTTTGTTTTCCTTTGTTTGGAAATGAAATGTGTAGTATCCCTTGCCACAAAATCTAATGGATATTTTTCCTTGGGTCTTGTCCGACCAATTCCTTTCAACCCACCTTGGGACTGTTTTGGGCGATGGCCAAAGTCCTGTGAACTGCCCAATGAGCCCTTTCTCTGCAAGGGAAAGGGCTGCCATGCGAGGGATTGCAGGCGACAGTTGCACTTCCTGTATTACATCAAGTTTTTTGACAAACTTAGTTGTTGCTGGTCGGATTCGTTGCGGAGGAAGAGATCTCACCAGATCAGAGAAAGCTCGATGCAGATCTGGATCTCCGCGGGGAGGATCCGGAGGATCCATGCTGGTGCAGGAGCAGGAGGCAGGCACGCTCAGCTCGGGTCCGCTCAGGC
>APFE030828189.1:0-10303 GCA_000404065.3 Pinus taeda
CGAGGTGACCCAAGAAAACTCGTCAAAGCCATAAGAAAATAACAACACCACGAAGTCAAAGAAGGACACATGAAAGTGTTGTGAGTTCCACAGGAGCCCCACTCATAACACAAGTGAGTGTCAGACCAAGCAGTTTTTGGTGTCCGAGTTGAAGGCTTCAAAATTAGATGCATGTTCTGACCCTGAGTCAGAACCCAACAAGAGGAATGAAAAAGGGAAGCAGATCATTGATGTGGAGCCCATCGCCATTGTTGCCACCACCAAGATCCAAAAGAATGAGCCCGAAGATCTAGAGGGGTAGTGTCTTTTCCACTCACAACTCTGGGTGAAGGGTTTACCGCTACAATTCATTGTCGATAGTGGCAGCCACGAAGAAATTGGGCCTACTGACTTCACCGCACCCACAGTTATACAGTATCGAGTGGCTTCACCAAGGACGAGATCTCTGAGTCTGTCAGCAGTGTTGCCTTCCCTATAGCATCAAGCCCTTCACATATGAAGTATTATGTGATATTGATCATCTTGATGTTTGTGATGTATTATTAAGCCAACAATACTTGTGGAAGCAACATGTTGTGTATGAGTCAAGGCCTCGTGTTGTTATTGTTACTTTGGGAAATAAGTTGTACAAGATACCAGAGATAGCACCGCCTACCGCCATCTCTTTGATCTCTGCTAACAAATGCAGTAAGATCATCTCCTGGACAGAGAAATTCATTTTCTTTCTGGTTCACTCTCAAAGTAAGGGGAAAATTGTAGCCACATCCATGGCCGCTAGGAATGGTTCCTCCACACAATAGAAGTAGGGGGATACAGCCATGAAAGAATACATGGACATCTTCTCCTCACCCACAAGGGTACCATTACATTGCCAGGGCAAGCATTGATTTGATCTGACTCCCGTAGCACCTCTACCCAACGGACTGACATATCATTGCTTCATTCTAGAAAATGGCAAGTATAGGTAGAGAAATGATCAGCATCAAGTACCACACAAGTTTCAGGTGGATGACAAATTTTGGTTGCATTTACAGAAAGAATGCCTTACCAGATCCCATCAAAAGATTAGACCACTCTGATATGGCCCTTACACCATTACCAAGGCTGTGCAAAACAATGCTTTGGAGCACATCATTCCCCACTCCTTGGCTTGCACCAAGTGTTCAATGTGGATCACCCTCAACCATGCTTCACACCATTACTGGACACATCAAAGATTGCAGAACAACTCACCAGGGACCAAGTTCAGTAGAAGCTTCCCCATCTCATGGAGACACTCAACGTAATGGGGACCATTACTTCCTAACGTGGGAGGAATGGTCCAGGTGGATGTTGGTGGCCACCCACCTATCCCACTTGGAACCCCATAACTGTCTCTTTCAATTTTTTAGTTTCCTTAATTGTAGAAAATTTACTATTTTTGGCAATTTTTTTAGGTCCTAAACTTCTGGAGCTATTTTGAGGCCCTGAACGATGTTTTTTGGGAAAATTGGGAGCAATAAGGTTTAAAGGGAGACATTTCTCACTCCAAATTTGTAGTCCTCAGATAGGTCTTTCTAACGAGGTATTTTGCACGTCAAATGGAGATCATATGCCAAAGTTACAACCCCGAGAAGTTGATGTACCAATTTACCCAAATGAGTCTGATAGTTTGGCGCTTCATCTCCTAAGGTTAGGTCTTTGTATGTTTATGGTTTTCCATTGTTTCTCAACAATAAATAGGCCTTAGAGCCTCATTGTAACACATTTCAAAGGCATGTAGCCGCCACATCTCTTCTTCGAGATAAGCTACCATTTCCCGAGCTAGTCTTATTTCCATTCTGTTTGTAAGCATATTTCAATATTTGATATTAATGAAAAGAAGTGTTATTTCTACTGCATTTTTGTATTTATGGTTATGTCTATAATTTGTTGCATTCCTATTTAAATCTGGATCAGTGGTATCAGAGCGGGTTGCTCTTTCTTTGTTTTTCTTTACATGTTCCCAACGAGCTCGGGATATAAGGAGTTAGGGCTCAATCTAGTTGAACCTTAGCAAGATTAGCCTAAAAAATCCCAATAACCTCCCATTGTGGATGAAAATAAAGATGAGGGGGTAGGAGATCCTATCAAAATCTTGCTCGAAGAAACCCTCGAGCAACAAAGGAACGCGATGGTGGGTAACGTTTCCCAGATCCTTCAACAATTACCCATGTGCAATGCATCTACTTCCAGTAGCTACTCTGGAAACACCACACCCTTTAAGGTACAATTAACTTTGAAATCCCCATATTCAAGGGTCAAATAGATGCAGAAGTTGTAGATAAATGGTTAAATTTGCTAGAAGTGTATTTTTTTGTTCATGATTTTTCCAATCAGGGCAAGATTACTTTCGCTCTTCTCAAAGTAGCCCCCCACTTCAAGGACTCATGGGAAACCTTCTGCGAGTAGAAGGATGAAAGTGAACTCACTGTTTCTAGCCGCTCCCACTTGGAATTCATTTTGGGATGCCATCAAGGAGTAGTACTACCCTATCAAGAGCTATGATGACAAATACATAAAGTGGACTAAGCTATGGCAGGGAAGGGACCAAGATGTGCTAGAGTCACCAATGTTTTTCATACCATACGCACGAAGTTGGGCATTAAGGACTTTGAGAAACATTTGGTACTCAAGTACCATGGCTCCTTACATAGTGACATCTAGGATGAGATGGAGTTCCTGGACATCTCCTCACTCGACATGGCATACTGATACGCTGTCAAGATCAAGAAGAGGTTCGAACAGAAGAAGCGAGACTTTGGATCTGTGAATCTGAAGAATAATGGAAAAAGCAAAGGCAGGGTGACCCAAGACAACTCCTCGAAGCCACAAGAAAACAACAACACCAAGAAGTCAAATAAGGACACAGGAAAGTGGTTTGAGTTCCACAAGAGCCCCACTGATAACACAAGTGAGTGTCAGACCAAGCAATCGCTGGTGGATGAGTTGTAGGCTTCAGAATTAGATGAATGTTCTGACCCTGAGTTAGAACTTGACAAGAGGAATGACAAAGGGAAGCAAATCATTGATGCGGAGCCCAACGCCATTGTTGACACCCCCAAGATCCAAAAGAATGAGCCCGAAGATCCAGGGGAGGGGGAGTGTCTTTTCCTCTCACAAATGTGGGTGAAGGGTTCGCTGCTACAATTCATTGCCCACAATGGCAGCCAAAAGAAACTCATTTCAAAAAAGTTCGTGAAGTGGTTGGGCCTACTGACTACCCCACACTTGCAACCGTACAGTATTGGGTGGATTCACCAAGGATGAGATCTTCGAGTCTGCCACCAGTGTCGCCTTCCCTACAACATCAAGCCCTTCACATATGAGATATTGTGTGATGTTGCTCCTCTTAATGTTTGTGATGTATTATTAGGCCAACCATACTTGTGGAAGCGACATGCTATGTATGAGTCAAGGCCTCACGGTGTTATTGTTACTTTGGGAAATAACTTGTACAAGATACTAGAGGTAGAGGAAGTAAATAAAATGTTTCTAGTATGTAATAATCTAGTATATGATCTTTGCCTTTGTTTTTTTTTATGGGTAAAAAGGAAAGACTGAAAAACAAGAAAAATGATCAAATACCCATATCAATAACACTATTAAAGTTATGTAGATCCAAAATTTAAATATTTAAAGAATATTTCAAAAAAAATACGCAGAGAAGTCTTTTAAATAAAAATGCACTAACTTGCTAATTAGGGTTTGATATTTAACAATATAGGAAGAAAGAGGGAAATAGTTGCAATTGTTCTCATAATTTAAAATCAAAAAGTGCTTTGAAAAAAAAACATGCCCCTATATCACATGCAGATATATAAATCAAATGAACCCCATTTTTATCAAATGTGTGCAACCCTTAACCCAAATCACAAAAAAAATAAAAATAAAAAACATTTACGAATACATTATTTTTATACAAAAACAAAGTCATATAATGTTCATCCTTCCCTGTAGGAAAAATCACATAATAGCCCACAAGTAACATAAGAGTTTTTTCACAACCTTATGCAGAAAAAAAAAACTAATTAAATGGATTTTAAAAGTGAATGTTTAAGTTTATTTAGAACAGATTTTTTTTTTTTTAATGAAATGGTTAGCTACAAAGCTACCAAAAAACCAATGTGAAAGTGAATTCCATAATCATAAACAGTTTAATATAGTTAGGGGCAAGGTAGTTTCCTACCCAACCTCTTCCTTGGAGACAAAAAAAAATAAAAAAGATAAAAGAAAGGGCCAAGAGGGTAGGAGGAACCTAAGGAAATAAGCGAAGAAGGATACTAGACTGTATTTGAACCACTGATAGGATGTTGTAGAGGTAATGTGACACTGCATTGTTAAGATTTCTATAGTTGGTTGGCCAGTGGAACTTATCCTAAAAAGCCTTAAATTGAAGTTCGCTGGGACACGGTGGTTTTAGGGTGAAATTTTCAAGTCTGAATAGTGTTTTTTAATATGGAATTCACTCCGAAGGAGAACTAGTGGTGTTACTAGTTCCCGTAGGTTGGGAGGAAAATTCATCTCCCCATGGCTTTGTGGTTGACCATAGAACAAATGCAGATAAATATTAAGTTTGTTCCATTACTATCCATTGAATTATTTTGCAAAAAGAGGGTTATTTTAGAGCGTATCAAGACTAAAAGTTGTGAAGAATGATTCAATAGTAAGTACCCTATAGGTTATTTTCTGCGTATCAACACTAAAAGTTGTGAAGAATGATTCAATGGTAAGTACCCTATTTTTGGTGAAATTTGTGTGTTGTAAAAGAAAAGGGAAAAAAAAACCCTTATGTCGGGATTCGAGCTGTATCGTTCTAGTTGCAAAAATGCTTTATTCTTTTTGGAATCTTGTACCCATAATAAGAAAGACTGATTGTATGGAATAACATGACAGTAGAAATATGTAATAATGAGGGTTTGGGTTAGTCTCTAAGCAGAGTAAGGAACCAACAGCCCAGGGACATTCCCATATCATCATGACTGACCAAATTGGAACATAATTGTAAACGTTGTTTGTAATTCCACTAAAGTAATAAGTTTTCTTTTAGAAAAATAGATCTGGCAGGATTGCACACTAGTACTTGTGTAATGATAACATAAACAACTAAAGAAGCATAAAATGGATAATATGTTCACCATATGAATTGGAAAACATATGTAGGAACTTTTTATATAAGTATTGAATCAAGTCTTCTATTTAAACAATTTATAGGAGTTTTAAAAATAAATACATATGATCTCATAGAGATGACAATCCAAGAAATGAAGCGTAATGAAAATAATTTATTGTTAAAAAAAATCACGCCTTGCTTGTAGGAACAACAAATATATATTTATATATACACATCACATGAAAATTGTAATCAGCGTACCACCTGTAGATGAAACTGCTCATCAAAGAGTCATGACTCTGTAGTCAACATCAAAATGAAAAAAACATTAAAGAAATTATTAATGCCAACAGCAGGGAACGAGGGTTTCCCTCTGAAGGGTGTAAACCCTAACCCCACTAACGATTTCTAGTGTTCAAAGACACATAAAAAAAACTTTGGTCAATAGTTATTAGGACTTTAAATAAGAATAATTCTAATTTTGTCTTAGAGTATCTTGAAAGATAAATGCATGTCGGAGAGCACTGCTACCTTTATGAAAAAACTTGTCTTGAAAGGGATAGCTAGAAAACCCTAACTTGCAAACACGGGTGGAGAATAAATGTTATGGCAAATTTGAAGAGTAGAAAAAGCAGACATAGTGTTGTGAACTCGAAGGAAAAAAAAGGTACCTACAAGTAACACAGTTTCAAAACATAGTATAGAGCACATTTAATTTTAAGAAATGGGAAGTATTTTGCACAAGGAAAATAGATAAGCATATATTCTACCTGAGCGAAGTAATGCATCAAAGAAGGAAACCATGAATCATTGGTGAAATGTAGAATTATTTGTCACCTAGGGAAGTATTAAAAGAACGCGAAGTAATGCATCAAAGAAGGAACCCATGAATCTTTGATGAAATGTAGAATTATTTGTCACTTAGTGAAGAATTAAAAGAACACTATTGTGCACATTGAAGGGCCTCGTGAAAGTACCCACTATCATACAAATTTGACCCTATTTCAACACAATTGTGAAGGGATTGACATCAAACAATTCCTGCAACAATACACATGTTGAAAATTTTCCTTACTGAGGAAGACAGTAGCACAAATAATGGAAATTTTTTTAAAATAGAAGAAGAACGGTCATTGAAACCTTACTGTTGAGAATAGAGATGAAATCCTAATGTAATTCAACTCCAAAATCATAGGATAGGCCATTAATCCATAGCCAAGAGGAACCATCTATTACAGGTTGTATTTGAGTCTGAAACTGTAAACCCTAATCCATGCTCATAGTGGAATTTCTAGAGAAGTGATAGAGGAAAATGAGCCTTGCGCATCCATGGGAGGAGAGGGTAGCTACCCTCTAACTCCCTCCATGTTTCTTGCACCATTGATCTAGCACCAAACCTTAAGCATTGTAGATCTCTTCCCAACACCGAGGATCAAAGTTTCCAGATGGCATAAGGAAAAAGACATTCTAGATTGTTCAAAGTAGCCATGCGAACCATGCTAACTATAGTCAAAATCAAGTGAAACATTCCTCATTTAGTACACAACACGGCTAACTCATATTACAACATTTAAGTGCTAATCAAAGTCTTGGTTGCCTAAAAAACTAACATATATCTTAACCCTTATTAAATGACTATTATTTTTTTTTTATGCTATGAGATATAATTCATAATTAATCCATAATGTATGATGCAACACAAATATATTGGTTGTGCTAAGAAAAATTAAATGTAAATGAATCAATCAGTAAAGACCTAGAATTATGTTTGAGCAACTAGTAATGAAGTTATGCACTCCATGTGTACACACACACATATATACAAAAAGAAAAAAATTGACTTGGGTATATCATAGGAGTGAATCCCTTGACTACTAGTAAAATTATATATATATATTCGCATTAAAACTAAAAAGAAATTTTTGAAATATAATGTGTGAAGGATTGCTACCTAAATATTAACAATAATCCACACTAGAATAAGAAGAGACACAATACACAAAAAAAGAGAAGCATTTAGTTTTAGTCTATTGCTAGGAATAAAAATGGGAATGGAAAAATAGAAAAAAATAAAGAGAATTAACATTTGGATTAGAGAAATACTGCTCAAACCCTCGGCCTGGTAAGAATGTCGTATAGTGGAAAAATATGTGGGAAGAACCTTCTGCAAAGAAAAAAAGGGGTGACCTGTGGAATTGGATCACAATACTTATTGTGAAGGAGAGGAATTTTTTACCTGGAAAAGTGGAAACCTAAATAATTTCATCCTCTCTATTCTAGCCATGCGAGAAACAATCTCGTGGCTTTATTATTCCCTTAGGTTTATTAGTTTAAGGGTTCATATTCCTAGGGTTTAATATTATTTTTCATGTTCAACCGTGATCGAGCATGGTCCAACATCAAAATCTGACAAACATTGTCTCAATATGAAAATCAACCACGGTCAACCATTTTTATTTAAGGGTTTACAATATGTATAACTTGGGTTTATATTATTCCCTTATTAAACTAAGGGTTCAATCGTGGTTGAGAATGGTTCAACTTCGCACTGTAACAAATATTGTCTCAATACGAAAATGAACCATGGTCAACCATGGTAAACCATATTTATTTAAGGGTTTATAATATTTATCTCAGGGTTTATGTACCTTGGTTTTATATTATTCCCTTGGATTTAACAATATTCCCTTGGTTTTATAATCCTTTGGGTTTTTAGTATTAATCCCTTGGGTTTATAATATCAATCACGGTCAACCATGACCATGATCAATCATGGCCAACCATGATCAACAATTCATGGTTGACCATAGTCAAACATGATCAACTATGGACAATCATGGTCGACCATGGTCAACCATGTTTTATAAAATAAATCATGGTCAACAACAGTCAATAATATCAACCATGGTACAATGTCACATTGTGATAAATATTGTCTCAATACGAAAATCAAGCATGGTCATCCATGGTTTAACGTCATTGTAACACCCTCCTCCCACACTTACCCAAGTTTACAACTCCACTGGGGTAAATATGTGATTAAGAGTTACTATGATATGATTCAAACTCCTAGGTGAAATTAAGGAAGTTGAGTCAGCACAACCAAAACCTTATTGACTTACCTTAGGTGTTATAGGAACCCTAAGGCGAAAACACCCTTCCAAGTGCCCAAGCCTTGAGTTAAGCCTCCTTTTGAGTGTCTTGGACTCCTAGACGTTGGCATAACACTACATAAATTTGATTGTAACCTTCTAGTCACATTCACAATCCTGAAAGGGAGCGACTGTAGTATTTTTCACCTAGTTTTATGCCTGTGATTGCGAGATCTGAGGCACATTCTCAAGGCTAGTCTCCAAACCTCTTCCCATATCTTAATGAAACTTTCAAAAAAATGAATGACATCAGGACAAGGCCATCATTACAAACGCTAGACAAGAACTTGACCTAGCCAGGTCAAACCATGACAGACATTCTATCAAAAACATCATGAACATGTAATGTACAAGTCATAAATACACATGTGAATGTAGCAATCTCTTTTTTATCTGAGAATTGTCAATAAGGTTTGATACCCTCTCACAATAGCTGCAATATCATCTATTATGCCATGCATTCATTAACATTTCATTTACTAACCAAATAATGATGAGATCCATAATTCAAGTTTGTCATAAAACCATGCTTATAACCAACATACAACCAAAATAATAATAGTAATAGAATAGTCATTAAATCCACACAATAACAAGTACACTTACTCATAAAATACTAGAGGAAAATCTCTTATTAGCATATTAAAATCCAACCAAGTCAGGGACTTCCACGTACCACCTGAAAATAGATTGGGCTAAACTAAATCTCTCTTTTAGCCAATCACCCCTGCACCATATCCCAAGCATGAATGTGGAATCTCATGGAATAAAACAACCAAAACAAAACCAAGGCTTGCAAAGGCCAAACTGCCTCAACCCTCAACTAGTGATTCCACCTCACAGTTAGACATCACTAACCATCACCAGATTGGTCTCTACCAAAGTTGTTCCAGGCTTCAGAGCATTTGTTCCAACCCGACTCCAAGACTAGTAACTCAACCCACAACTTCAACAAGGCTCCAGAGCATTTGTCCAACCGAGGCTTTAGGACTAATAACTTAACCCACTAAGGGATCCAGAGTGTTTAACCAACCAAGGCTCCAGGAAATATTAACACCAACCCACAGCCATAAGGAACATGAACACCAATCATAAAACAAAAGGGAAAACCCACAACGCCATGGTTATCCAGGAAATGGAAAGGCTAAGGAAAACCATTATCCAGGAAATCATCCATGTCAATGATAGATCAGAACCAAGTCAGGGACATCCATGTACCACTCGATAATAGATTGGGATGAACCAAATCTCTCTTTCAGCCAATCACCCCCGCGCCATATCCCAAGCATGAATGTGGAATCTCATGGAATAAACCAACCAAAACAAAAATAGGGCTTCCAAAGGCCAAACTGCCTCAACCCTCAACCAATAATTCCACCTCAGAGTTGGACATCACTAACCATCATGAGATTGGTCTCTACCAATTTTTTCAAGGCTCCAGAGCGTTTGTTCCAACCCAAATCCAGGACTAATAACTCAACCCACAACTTCAACGGGGCTCCAAAGCATTTGTCCAACCACGTCTTTAGGACTATTAACTTAACCCACCAAGGGATCTAGAGTGTTTGAAAAACCAAGGCTCCAGGAAATATTGACCCAACCCACAACCATAAGGAACATGAGCAACAATCATAAAACAAAATGGAAAACCCACAACTAAGGCTCGTATCTAATTTTTTATTTGGATGTTACTGTATATTTTTTATATAGACTACGCCATTGGTAGGCTGGGATCCACCGTTCCATACTCTTCGTTCATGAACTTTCGCTTTTTTCTATCATTTATAATTATTTTAGTTATGCCGTAGTCTATGTCTTCTAGGTTGAGTTATTTTTGGTATCCGTTTACTTTGTGATTTATTATTATTTTTGTTACGTTGCAGTGTAAATCTTCTATGTTTAGTTATTTCTGGTTTTTATATTTATTTATTTTTTAATTAATTTTTATTGAAGTGAGACTAGTATAAATTGGAATTATAAAATTAAGTTTTGCGGTTTATAGATTTATTTATATATTTTA
>APFE030828197.1:0-52496 GCA_000404065.3 Pinus taeda
AGTGATTGATTATATCTTTATGTGATATGATGAACTAGATCTGGTTGATGACTCTCATTGTATATGTATTGATCTAGTGATTGGGTGATTCAGAAAGTTTTTTGATTATGAGCTTCTATGTGGTTATTGGGTCCAGTATGAAAATTGGATGAAATGTGGCCCTTTCAGATTATGTGTTGTGCTTCAGTGTATCCAGTGTGAAAATTGATGAAACGTGGTACCTGGAGGAGAAGATTGTAGGTCAGCACCTACGTACTAGTATCTAAGCTAGTACAAGAGCTAAAAGGGAAAACTTTGGAGCATTGTAGCAGGTAGTAGCCTGCGTACTAGTAAATGGATCAGCTAGTACAAGAGCAAAGGGGGTTGTAGCTCCCGTACTGGTATAAGGCTGCACCAGTACAAAATATTGTAAAAGGATTTTCTTATTAAGAAGAAGATTGAGATGACTTGCAGCAGGTGGTTTTCTCCCGCATTGGGTTTCCACCTTATATCATGGTGTTCATGTGTGTGCCTTATGTGTGATGATCTATTCTATGTTACTGCATCTGTTAACTGATAATATGGCTGATAATGTTCTAATGCACTCATTGAAGATCAATTAACTTAATCATAAGAAGTTGTGGAAGTAGCATATATGAATCTGGTTATGGAAATGAAAAAGTTTTATTAATGTGATAATACTAATTCACCCCCCCCCTCTCAGTATTATTTCCAACAGCTATGAACACCTGCTGGCAGCAGAGGCTCTACCTACGACAAATGAGCATATTTTAAAAACTGGTTTACAGAGAAGACTTTGGTTTATCTTTACAGACCAAGTAATTATTGATGTAAATACAAGGACTAACTTGAGGGAGAAAATAATCAAAGTTGAAAATAGCTTAAACAAAATGTCATTGACAAGTTAGAGCATAATGTACTTTATCTTTCCATAGTAAAGTTTAATTTTCTGAAAAAATTACTATTTTGGAAGTTGAAAAAATTCAATAGAAACACAGAGATAACTGGTTCTTCCAAGTGAATCGCAAATTGTTGTGGCCACCAACAACCCCCCTCCTTATGAAGTGTTATTACTAATACTAAATAAGTGGGGACCTTTAGTAAAAAATTAAAAAAAATCATTTAGTGTTATATTTCTTTTTAGATGAAACTTACAACATCATGGACTTAGGGAAATATCTTTGAAGAATCTCAAAAACCTAAGTTTCATAATGAAGAAAATAAATTCACTCCTTAAGAGAGATCACATCACACAAAGAATGATAGGATACCTTCTAAATAAGCCAAAATGATAAAAAACGCGAGATTGTGACACAAAACCCCATCGCATCGCATGCATTAAGAAGCACTCACATTAAAAAACCTTAAAACGCCGATATGCGATATCGCATATCACACATCGCAAAAATCACTTGAATTACACATAATGATTATAACGATTAAGCGATCCGCGATCTTACGATCTTGCGATCCATGATCTTGCGATCTGCGATCTTGCGATCCTACGATCCGTGGTCTCGCGATCTTGCAATCTTGTGATATTGCAACCAAGAAACCTTGTGATAGAACAGCATGATGCAATTGTGGTAATGCGATACAGCGATGTGCGATATCACAAAACCTCTCCATAGAAATTGGTTCTGGCTCATTATTCGAGAAAACTTTTTTAGGCCAAAAATTGGTCATGCGCTTTAATGCGAATTAATGAGTTGTTGCCAGTTGTTAATGAAGTATGGTGTTGTGTTTTTTTTTTTGAAGAACTAGTTCACGTAAGGTGGCGTGTTTTGCATATCTTCGACATTTAATGTTTCCTTGTTGTTATTTTTATCATTACTTCCACCTCAATCATAAACTGCAGGAACAAAGGACGAACCATTATACAAGGCAGTATGCAGGAAACTATGAGGAGGAAAGACAGTACTCCAATGTCCATTTCAGAAGGCACACCTAATCCACTTAAGGGAGAGAGAGAGTCGCATAACTATTCTGAGGCATCCATCACAGATTTCTAATATCCAGCTACGGTTGAATGGGTACTGAACAATGCTGATACCAGAAATAGATAGTTTAATGCTCAGAGTCAAGAGCTCATGGAATCACTATTCTTACAAATTTTCAGCTTTATACCCAATAAGAGAAAAAGGTACAAGAGGCGAAAAATGCATTAGGGAAGCCTAGATCAAGAAACATAGGCAATTTCCGATGTGCGATTAGCGAATAGCGCTAATCGCACATCGCTAAGAAAACTTGCTTGAAAAGGAAGGCTTCTAATTACTCAGTCACCTGCAAGCCCCGAAAATTTCAAGGAAGAAGCAATAGAAACAAACTAGAAATAGAAAGCTAAAGCAGAAGAAATCCGAGGGATAACCAAGTTAAAATGGGATTATTACCAGGCATACATGGTAAAGCCACATAGTGATTGGATGACTCTCAAGTATATCATCAATTTTGTTGAGAAGATAGTGCAAGCTCTTGCCAATTCTGTTTGCTTAACTCAACCAAAGACGGAAGACAGTCAGCCAACTCTACTCAGGCAAAACTAAATGCTTGCGACGTTAAGGAGCAAATTTAGAAATAGTGAGATATTAGATTTAATTTTAGAAATAGTTTTACTTAGAAAAAGGATGATCATTTAAACCAAATCCTAAATTTCTGTAAATAAGTTATTTAGTTAGTAGTATTTAAACCCCTCTCATGCATTTAGAGAAGGGTCCAGAAATTTATCAAAAACTTGTCGTCAGAACATGCACTTTTGCACCCTCAGAGGAGGTTTTAATGAATGAATGGAAGAAGGTTTATTTGATATTTTCATTTGATATCTGCTACTGATGTTGCACTTTTGTACTCTTAGTGGATGTTAAATCTAGGAGAGATAAATCAATCGTTGCTTGAAGCTCATTAGTAGGACTAGTTATAAATGGTACTTTTATCTCCTAACCAATTGTGCTTATGCGTTAAAGTGATATTCAGTTTTGAGTTGTTTATATATTGCAGCGTGGATGCCTAAGTTATCATTTGACACTTTTGTACGGTGATAACTATTTATTTATGCTTAGTGTATGAATAGCTCATTTATGCAATAAATTTTCACAACTGTTTCGTCTAACTTCTTATACGAAGTAGTTCATCTTTATTGAATTCTTTTCTTATAATAGTTGAATGATCTTTATTACCAGTTATTGCTTGAAATATTTTTAGATTGCATAGAAGAAATATCACACCCCAGGTTAGCATAAATTTTGATGTTTTTCTGTTTATTAGAATACAACAGCATAGCATTAGATTAGAATTAGAACAAAAGTATTCCATTTAGAACAGAAATACCTATCTTTCTCACACACGCACACACTGAATTGGGAAACTGGTCCCATAACCCTAGTCGGACCCGCTATACCAAACGGATAAGGAGCTACCAACCAAGGTCCGAACCGGGCAGGTATCCCTCTTGTTGTAGACCCAATTTTCGGGCCTTCAACAGTATGATACACTGAAACTCTGCACAACTACCAAGTGTATTTACGTTCACTAAAGATGAAAGTTATAAGGAGAGGTGTCAAGTTCGATGAGGACAAGGCTATGAGATGCTCTCCGGAATGAGATCTGAGTATCCCATAGTAGCAAAAGCTTCTAGTTCCAAAGTAGGAGCCTCAGGATGAGCTTTAGGAGGTTCTGGAGTAGCCGTATGTAGAGGTGTAGATAGGAGGCTGAGTGAAGGCACCCACCAACTAGCATATTCTAGGGAGGGGAGGAAGTGAACCAAGGAAGTTGATAGATTGTTGTAGGATTAACATGATAATGTGGGATACTATTGTAGTGAAAACAAAGAACCACCATTTTATTCTATCATAATGGACATGGGGACTCTTTGGCCTTTCATGTAGAATTTGAGTGTGATTCCTTCATTTAACTCTAATTCTATTTTATTTACACTTGTTTTATTTTTGTAGTTTTCCTGAGTTTGATTAAGTTTCTTTTTTGATAAACTTTGTAAATAATATTTTCTTTTAAAGATATTAATTATTTATAATAATGAATAAGACACCCCACAAGACCAATATGTGTGCATAGGCTTTAAGCCTTAATAATTAAACAAGTGGTTATAATATATCAGAGATATTAGATCTTTGGCATCGGAGGAACCCTTTTAGAATCCTCCAATGTCAAAACCCCGATCTGTAACACAATGGAATATGTCATAATAAAAGAATATAATATCCAAACCATATAGGTGGCATGGGTGGCATATTCAATTTGAAATAAATATGTGGAAAACCCATTTGATAGACTTTGGAGTATTAAAACAAACATATCATAACCAATGTCCGACATTATATAAAGGCACTATAATTTATATGCCATGTTGGAGGACCCATATTCCACGTCATTGTTTATGCTCTCTCATATTGGGGATAATGCATATAAGAGGTTTCATTTTGAGACACATTTAAAAACTGATGGCGAGCTAAACCCGCCAAACCCAGAATCACACAAAACCGATCCATATAGCATATCTCAACCTTATTTTGAAATTAAAAAAACCCAATCCCTGGTATTTCCAAAATACTTTTCATCTCAACCATTTCATAAGCATCAAATTGTTAAACCATCAATATTCAAATCTGTTTCCACAATCCACATTTCATACCTCATTTATTCAATCACCATTACATTCAAATAGCATTCAAATTAAACAATGCCAGTTAATGCGTTCAACCCTGCATACAATACTCCATTCGATTTTTCTACTCCATAATTTTATTGCACCCACTTGGACTCGACCTTTGGAATTAGACCATCTCTAATGGGATGGATTTATTTCAACATTTCCACACGCAGTTTCAACACTCTGCATTCCCTTTCGAATCTTGATGCTACAGATCAAACATTCACACATTTCTAATATTCTAGCAAACTCAAATTATTTACAAACCGACTTAACATGAATGCATACCTTTCAATCACTTTTCTAATTACTTTGGCGCTCCATTCGAATGCAATCATACATTCATCTTCAGAATAGTAATTTAGACCCTGCGATTTAATTCATTGTGACTTCAACAGAAAATGGTTCTTCAATCTTTTAAATTGCGCCTACTCTGATGCTTTCATTCGATCTTACTCCGTTCAACTCCTGCAATATACCATCATTCATATAGGTGATTCTACATTACATCATTTATACATGTGATTTCGGAACTGCATTCCATCCATAGAGCAACAACCCTTTATTACATTACACACAGTTTAGTTCTTCTCTTCTGCATTTTAGACTACTCCTCAGTCGTTTTGTGTAAGGTATACAAAATCTGCTTTGGATTTAAACAATTTCATCCACTCCGCTTTTCATCAATCAGGATTTGCAGATCCTGAACCTGCAGTTTTACATGATTTCAAACAGTCCAGTCCAATTCCATTAAACAATTCCGCCCACTATTAATTCATATATTCAAGGAAAATCAAATGCGCCCTGTGGAGACTGCACAAGGGCTAAACTCAGTACATAGATTTTCTTTAAATAGCATTACCATTATATTTGAGTAATATAGAGGAATTAAATCTGTTTGTAATGAAATCAGAACGCCGGTCTAAACTCAAAGCAGATACCACCATACGAAGGCACGTGGATTCCATTGTGAACACACATCAGTTGCGCCTTGATTAAGAACCATTCATTTCAGGATTTAACTGAACCTCTATCCATACATAAAACCAGTGAACTCAAGGGACAATCCAGTCATTACCAATCTCACGCCTTTCTCATTCAATCAATAATATATATATATATATATATATATCTATATATATATATATTATTATATATATATATAATATATATATATATATATATATAATATATAATATGTCTGAACATTGTTTACATAAAACAAAAGAGACTACTTACAAACTTGTTCTTCCTGGCTAGATATGCAAATCCATGGCCCTTTTACAAACTGCCCGAAGGCTCTCCAAGGAGAATCCTTCCTTCCTTCTCACACTCACCCCTCCCTCTGAACTCTCAATCTCACTAATCTATATCAATTGAATTGAACCAATTTTGGTTCATATCCCTTTAGTCACTCCACAAAATCCCCAAGTATCTCAACACCCCTATAATCTAGATTTTATTCCTAAAATGTTGAAACTAAATCTAACTTAGGCTCATAATTAATTCTTAAATATCCCAAGTCTAATTTCTCTCATGTTTTCTAATTATTTGGAAACATTACAAATCCTCTCAAAATCTAATAAATATTTACATAATATTAATAATTTCTCAAAAACATGAAGCCCCTAGATTTAAAAAAATACAAAGTATTTTTTCGAAGATGATGCTCCTGCATCAGATTCCCCATGTAAGAAAATTCATGACCACCTGGTCATAAGTCTGGATATTTCCTCCTGGATCCCAAATTTTATTTTGTAACCTTTCTTTGCTTGTCAATTGCTTTACTGTTGTTGTTATCTGCTGTTGTCTTCCAGGCTTCCATATTTTATGTTGTAGTGCTCCACTTGCTCTACTCTTGCAATCTTTCGTTGTCTTTCTCTTGTTTTCTTTCCTTTCCTTTCTTGCTGCTGCTGGTCTCTTCCAGGATTCTTTTGTCATCAGTCTTCTGATACTTTCAATCTCTTGATCCAATAAATCTCACGGCTGCTGATTTCTAGCTGTCTGCTGAGCTAAGACGGATTGCTCAGTTTGTACTGTCACTCGCTGACTTCTTGTTTCTATGCTTGTTTTTCTTCTGACTTCCTCATCTCTTACTGCCACCCAATCATCCATACCCTCTTGTCTTCTGGAACAGAAAACTTCCTCTTCCTTCATTTGACTGCTCAACTAAGTCAAATGTTCTGCAACAATACCTACATTCACAAAACAATTGTTAGAATAAAAATCAGAAGGCATCAGTGCCTTGTCCTCCTTTGCTAGCACTTCAGTATGCTATTCTGAATTCTCCTCCACTATCAGCACATCAGTATGCTGATTCTTTTTACCCAAAGAATCCTCTGAAGAATTCTCAAGACTGTCAACCAGTCTTTCTCTCACATCATCTGCTTCCATGATATCTTTCTGCACTCGTTCACTGTACTGAACTCTTTCTTCTGCCATCTCTCTATCATACTCCGAATTCTTCAACAAATATTCTAGCAATGCAATTTCTTTGTAACATTGTTGAAGCATAACATCACCATCACTTACAGTTCCTGCATGCATACATAACTTGTCAGTTTGAAAACTACAAGTCTCAACAGCTTTAATTGTCGGTTCATATACCAGCTCTTCTAGCTGATCATCTTCTTTATTCACATGAATTTCCTCTTCAAAAAAACCTGTAATCACATCACAACTATCAGCTACAAAAACACAAGAGTTCACATTATCCAGCTGATCTCGATTTGCCCAATAGTTCAAGAAATCATCAATGGTCTCCTCCTCTGTTTCATAAATGGAAACCTCCTCTTCCAACTCAGCTACTCTGAGTTCTTCACGTCTCAATTGTACATCCATCATCTACTTGAGCTTTCTCAGCTCTTCTGTTAACTGCATGTTTATCTGTCGATCCATTTTCTGTTGTAGCCTCTGCCACCTCACTTTCTTTCCCTTCAGTGGAAAGATCCATCCTCTATTCTGGTTTTCCTGCTTTTGCAACCATTCCTCTAGTACCTGCAATTTCACTTTAATTACTGCAATCTCTCTTTCTCTCACTTTTGTAGTCATCTTATTGCTGTGGCATTCCTCTGAACCTCTTCCTTGATCCTCCATGATCACTTTCTCCATGAGTTGTTCACTCACTATGAGTTGTACTAGCCTCTACGACGACAATCTCTTCTACTGTCAGTTACCTCACCAAGCCCTCCTCACTCAGTCTTTTGGTAAGCATGGGTTCACTGCCTCTGGAACCTCTTTGAGCATTCTCCTCTGCTCACTCTCTAGGTTGTCTCTTCTACTCACGTTCTTCTTCAGGACACTGCAATTGTCCTCCTTATCCAGCCTTTAGCTGAATGTCAGGTTCAATGCCATCTTCTCTGCAACCATAAACTTCAGTCACAAATTGTAATTCAGAAAAATCACCTCACCTGCCTGATCTCATCCTTCATTCGCCTCTATAATTTCCTTTACTGTAATCCTGTTCACTTACAATTATGTAAGTTGCATATCAAATTTAAAATATTATCTTCATCATTCATTACACATTCAAAATACTGAACTTAAAAAAAAAAACTTGAATCTTCAACCAGAACTATTCTAACTCTGATACCAAAATGATGGCGAGCTAAACCCACCAAACCCAGAATCACACAAAACCAATGCGCATAGCATATCTCAACCTTTTTATCAAATTCAAAAAGCCCAATCCCCCATATTTCCAAAATACTTTTCATCTCAACCATTTCATAAGCATCAAATTGTCAAACCATCAATATTCAAATCTGTTTCCACAGTCCACATTCCATACCTCATTTATTCAATCACCATTACATTCAAATAGCGTTCAAATTAAACAATGCCAGTTAATGCGTTCAACCCTGCATACAATACTCCATTCGATTTTTCTACTCCATGGTTTTATTGCACCCACTTGGACTCGACCTTTGGAATTACACCGTCTCTAATGGGATGGATTTATTTCAACATTTCCACACGCAGTTTCAACACTCTGCATTCCCTTTTTAATCTTGATGCTACAGATCAAACATTCACACATTTCTAATCTTCTGGCAAATTCAAATTATTTACAAACCGACTTAACGTGAATGCATACCTTTCAATCACTTTTCTAATTACTTGGGCGCTCCATTTGAATGCAATCATACATTCATCTTCATAATAGTAATTTAGACCCTGCGATTTAATTGATCGTGACATCAACAGAAAATGGTTCTTCAATCTTTTAAATTGCGCCTCCTCTGATGCTTTCATTCGATCTTACTCCATTCAACTCCTGCAATATACCATCATTCATACAGGTGATTCTACATTACATCATTTATACATGTGATTTCGGAACTGCATTCCATCCATAGAGCAACAACCCTTTATTACATTACACACAGTTTAGTTTTGCTCTTCTGTATTTTAGACTACTCCTCAGTCGTTTTGTGTAAGGTATACAAAATCTGCGTTGGATTTAAACAATTTCATCCACTCTGCTTTTCATCAATCAGGATTTGCAGATCCTGAACTTGCAGTTTTACATGATTTCAAACAGTCCAGTCCAATTCCATTAAACAATTCCGCCCACTATTAATTCATATATTCAAGGAAAATCAAATGCGCCCTGTGGAGACTGCGCAAGGGCTAAACTCAGTACATATATTTTCTTTAAATAGCATTACCATTATATTTGAGTAATACATAGGAATTAAATCTATTTGTAATGAAATCAGAACGCCAGTCTAAACTCAAAGCAGATACCACCATACGAAGGCACGCGGATTCCATTGTGAACACACATCAGTTGCGCCTTGAATAAGAACCATTCATTTCAGGATTTAACTGAACCTCTATCCATACATAAAACCAGTGAACTCATGGGGCAATCCAGTCAGTACCAATCTCACGCCTTTCTCATTCAATCAATAATATATATCTATATATATATATATATATATATATATATATTATAGATATAATATATATATATTATATATTTATATATATATATATAATATATCTATATATATATCTATATATATATATATATATATATATATATGTCTGAAACATTGTTTACATAAAACAAAAGAGACTACTTACAAACTTGTTCTTCCTGGCCAGATATGCAAATCCATGGCCCTTTTACAAATTGCCCGAAGGCTCTCCAAGGAGAATCCTTCCTTCCTTCTCACACTCACCCCTCCCTCTGAACTCTCAATCTCACTAATCTATATCAATTGAACTGAACCAATTTTGGTTCATATCCCTTTAGTCACTCCACAAAATCCCCAAGTATCTCAACACCCCTATAATCTAGATTTTATCCCTAAAATGTTGAAACTAAATCTAACTTAGGCTCATAATTAACTCTTAAATATCCCAAGTCTAATTTCTCTCATGTTTTCCAATTATTTGGAAACATTACAAATTCTCTCAAAATCTAATAAATATTTACATAATATTAATAATTTCTCAAAAACTTGAAGCCCCTAGATTTAAAAAAATACAAAGTATTTTTTCAGAGATGATGCTCCTGCATCAAAAACCTTTCATAAATCACTTTGCTCATACTCTAATATTGTTCCTTGCCGATATTCTAATATGCCAATCCCTCTGATCTCTGATTTATGATATGCCAATCCCTCTCATCTTTGATTTTCAATATTCCAATCACTATGATCTCTCATATCTAATAATCATATCCCTTTGATCTCCAATATCATAATGTGTCTCCCCCTTCCACTACCGATATCTGCCAGGCCCTGATAAGTTGAACCTGATATGCATATTAACGATGGACTAATTAGAATATCGTGTCTACTTATATGTCAAAACTTTTAAATGGTCAAAACTGTGAAACCCCCAATATCAAATCTATGATACAACACCCCATTATAATGGACTAGATAAAGTTATTAAAGGGATTTGAATACGATATTGCATCCACTACATATTAGATGTGCCAAATATTAGAACTATTTCATTTTGCGTCATTTTAAAAGTTCCAATGATCTTACCTACAATACCACTCAGATCTTTCCATGTATAAGGAAAATCCACTTAATTAATTGAAATGGTCTCTTGGAGTAAGTATAGTTCAAGGACTTTTTATAATTTAATATATGTTTTCACTATATTAGTAATAAAGCTCTAATCTTCTATGTGATTTGTGTAACATGACATAACGTCTTGGTTGTTCCACGCTTCTAAAGGCCCCCTACCATGTGGAAAATATTGTTTGAAATTAACTTGATTGTTGTAACGAACTCCATAATAGGCCATGACCAATAACAACTAATGAATCTTTCGGGCAACGACAGAGTCAATTGGTTCCACTCGTGTAACAATCTCCCAAATTTGGCCCATACTCAAGTAAAATAATTTGTTTTCGACTTGCTAAGGAAAACCTTTAGATTTGGTTGTTAAGAGATATAAGGGAGATCGTTATCTCTGCAAATTTTGTATAAATAATCTTGAATTGAATCCATGGAGTTAGTATGCGATCCACCATAGGGGGTCTCTGCTATGATTTAATTTGTGCCTATGCACTATTGTCTAGCACAAAGGGAGTTATTTCAGATATTGAAAGAGGGTTTCTAGCTCTGTTATAATTTCCTTTCACTATTGCAGGTAGTTTTACTTCGAGTATGAGCTACTCAAATATCGCACATTTGTAATGTAATTTTGGCACTATTTAATAAATTTCCATTCTTGTATACTATCACCGGAATGAAGAATTTTTATATTTTTGGTCAAATTTTTATAATTGGTTTCAATTTCCATTCTAAGTGTTATGTTTCTTTGATCTATAGCACTATTGTTGAGTCAATTGTGATATGTTGCTGATGTCTTGTAGGAGCTACCTCCAAGACAAAGAATGAGATTGAAAGCATGCTTAATTCATTGAATTATACTTGTGGTGAATGACAACTATTTATTATTCATTTACAGGTGCATTTTGATTTTGTGTATTAATTGAAATGAACTATTTCTTTTTATTAATACAAATTTTATAATGAATTATGTTTACTATGAATTCAGGCTTGTAGATGGACTTACCTTAACAACTATTTATTAAAGTAGAGTTTACAAATTATTTTGGAATTCATAATCAAATATTAATTCTGAATTCATTCATAAACAAGTCTTTCCCATAGTTTTAGTTAACTTTCTCTGAGATTAGGAGAGGGTTATCCCATTCTAGTTTGAGATAGTATTTTATGTTTTACATTAGTCTTGTATTTTAATATTTAGCTCTGCATCAAGTCCCCTCTTAAAGAGGAAAATAAATAAGTTAATTGCAGTTTGATAAAACTTTTTAAATTGATCAAACCTTTGTTTCCATTTACTTCTTTAACCCACATCTTAAAGACCGATGCAAAGAAAATATAACATGATGTAATTTAGATGTAAATAGATTAATTATTAGTTTAGGTAAGATTAGTTTTAGATTCATATTAGATTATTTTTAGGTTAGTCAAGGATGATCAGGTAACTTGACCGATAACTAGTTGGAACCACCATCTTCAGTGGAAAATGAGATTCTTTAAGTTCCCAACCAGGTGGTCACCCCTAATGTTGATGAAGGAAATTTTCCTGATCAACATTTATGGTGCTAGAAGGAGTACCATAGTAAATTGTTTTCTTTGAAGATTTTGTTCTTCGATATTTTTCTTATTACTATGGCTCCATTTAAAAGACCTCTTTAGTGTTGTTTTAGTACACCTAATCCAATAATCACCTTGATAAAGGTAGTTAAGATCACGTCTAAGCTAAAATATAGTGGTAAGACTTCTTCTTACCTTCAATTTATTTTAAGTTGGAATAATTTTAATATTGATGAAGATAATATTTGCAAGATTTTTACTCTTACTTTGATAGAAAAATATAAGGACTCATGCTTATCTTTTCGAGTTGCCTTTGTACATAGTAGGGGCGAATATTCATAGATTTCCTTCATGCCTTTCAACGATATGATTACGAAAAGGTGTGTAATCAATTAGTTGAATTGCGTAGGATGGAAGGTGATTCATTGGATGATTTCTTAATTATGTTCAATTTTTTTTTAATGTGATTTTAGTCCAAATATTTATGTCCTCAATTTAAATTAATGGGTTGGTTTAAACATTTGATATCCCTCCCTTGTATTCCTTATCAATAACCAAAAAACTTCATTTACTTATATTGAAGAATTTGCTGCCCAAACTATCAATAATGATCCTCTTCTAGAAATTAGAATTGCCAATGAACAATTTCAGGAGAAAAAGGAATATGTCAAAATAAATGATGTTGTTTTGATTGAAAAATCACAACTAGAAATAGGTAGCAACCAATATCTTGCTCCTTTTAGTCTTTTAAGCGATGCCAAATCCAATTCTTCTAGCAATGAGGACATGGATTAGCATCCCAAAGTTTACAATCATGCAAATATAGAAGATTTTGAAACATACAATTTGGGAATCGAGCGATATTTTTCTAATAGAGAGATTTACAGGGTTGTAAATTCAAATTATTTTATTTTCATCCCGATATATTTCATAATTCATTAAATAATAATTCAGCTGCTCCTTCCGACATTGGTAACAGTTCACAATATAAATGAGCTACCATTTACGAATTATGAGTAAGTTCTAATAGGGATAGAGAAAATTTAATTTCTTACAATAACACAAATTTTCAGTCTAATTCTGATTTAGGAAAAAAATATACTAATGAAATTGTTCATTATGATAAAAAAAAAATTGAAACTCGTTATTCTTCTTCTTCAATAATTAATTCTTTAAAAAAAATACGTTTTTGAAGATGAAAATAATGCTAATTTAAATGTTTCAATAAATTCTCAATCATTGAATAACCATGATGATTTCAATAGTCACGAATACGCCCTAGTTTATGATTCCTACAATGATGACATTCCTTTTTGGGATTAGAATCTAGAAATTTTCCCATGTGTGCAAGTCAATGGAAATAAAAATGATTTAATTTTTCAATCACTTGTGAGAAGAAAATATTTACAAACACACTCTTGTTGTGTTGTATCATTATCTGTAATTTTCATATAAATTATAATTTTCCTTTTTCTCATTTTCCCAATTTCAATTTTTTTCTTTGAATTTCACTTCTGATATTCTAAATACATTGTGTTGGTACTATCAGAATGATAACTCTACTCTCTCATCTAACAAATTAATAAACATAAATGAAAGTCAATTCAAAATTATAGTCATGAACATTGGTTAATTCTTATTTTAAAAATCTATTTGATGATTATGTGTGGCCGATTTCTTTTTGATTTTCAAATTGAATTTTCATGTACATTGACATTTGAGAGCCTATCGCTATATAGTTTCCAGCCATATAATCCCTCTATAAATTTTCTATATTACTACCCATGATTTATTGATTCATCTGAAAAGTAAGTTTCTACTAACATACACATAATTGATTCTTTACAACATCCTATGATATTCAAAGACTTATCATTTAAGATGGGTTTGTTGTTTCCTTTTTCCTTGAATCGCTTTCAAGAAACAGTTGAAATACACCCTAAGTTTTATGATCAGTAGGAAAATGTTTGGAAGAACTTCAAGGAAAGGATGTTGTAAAAAAATTACTTATTATACATACATTAACAATAGGTGTACATAATGCTTTTAGTTGTATTTCTTTTGGTTTAATTATATTTATGATTTTATTACTAATTTTTTATGTTCACATTCATGCATAAAGTAAGATGCTTGGATGGCTTAATTGGAAGCACGATTTCACTTAGTTGTAGTCTAGTTTTTAGATTAGGATTAGGAATACTTTAGAAATTAGTTTAAATTGAATAAGAATATTTTTTTGAACTTTCATTAATACGTGGGAGAAAATGAATATTCATCAGGTAAAGTTATGATCAAATTCTTCTAGGTACACATTTATATGTTCATCGTCATCTAGTTTGAGCTTTATTTCAGCTTTTATTTTCTCTTTTAATCATTATTTCTTTCTTATATTTTGTTGTTCTTTTCAGAGGTTCCCATGGATTTGATTTGTAGATTCAACTTAGCTAGCAACTAACGTTTCGGAAGAACAAGCATCATATGACATTTGGGAGTTTTATCTTATCTTATTTTCTTAGATTTTGAAATCAATTGTGAGTCATATTCTTAAATTTGAATCTATAAAGAGTCACAAAATATATTTAAGCAATATTTGCAAAAGTAATAAGACCCCTATCAAAGCATACAACAATAACTCTAAAGCAATAATTGTGCTTTCAAGCAAAAAGATTTATTAACAAATCATCACACAAGATAACTTCAAGGCAATCTCATTTTTATGTTAATTATCTATATTATCATGTAAGAGGTATCTCAAGATTAATTCTCTTGATTGTCTTCTTTCTCATTTGATAAGCTTTTTAAGCTTAGCTGGATTGTTGTTTCAGGTCATTTTACAATAAAATTGAGTAATGTTTTATCTTTCAGCTTGGCATAATCATTCAGCGAGTCATTTTTATGCTCCAATTTATATTAACGGA
Organism: Pinus taeda; assembly: GCA_000404065.3. NCBI lineage: Eukaryota > Viridiplantae > Streptophyta > Pinopsida > Pinales > Pinaceae > Pinus > Pinus taeda. The sequence goes on from APFE030828197.1 coordinate 15,180, forward strand.
ACATAATATCTAAGGATCACTTCAATGAAGATGACTTCATTTATGTTTATTTTTAGATTTGCTAACAATTAGAGTCCCTCATTTTTTTTCTTATTTGACTTAAAAATTTCCATTATTTGTTTATGAGTTATATTTAATCCCTATCATTAAAGAAAGTAAAACACATTTAACAATAGTTACTTAAGGTAATCATTTCTTTTAGTGAACAAGATTAGTCAAAAGAATAGTAGCCATCTTAAAGCTTTGTATGCCATCCCTTTCTTTTAAGGAGAAGAATGACACCCTATCTATTAAGTAATCCCTATAAGATTAACAATAACCATAGTTAAAGAAAAAAAATAGTCAATTGAAGGATAGGAGGTATCATCGCCAACCAATCTACCATGAACATAATTTCTAGCATTGTGACATTACCATTATTGGTCACCAAGCCAAGGTAAATCTTGTGAGTACACAGTTGAGAGACAAGAGGTCTCATCATGAGCTGACTTATTCACCATGTTACATCTAGTGAATGACATTTTCACTAGATAGTTACCAAGCCAGGACAATGATCTTCAATTGGCATTCGATTAAGTTTAAGACAATATTTTGCAATTATGCATTTATTCCTAATAGATGGGACACTTGCACCTAAAAGGGTTAAAATACATCCCTATCAAGGCTATAGATGCATGCTAGAAGAAATGGCCATGAGTATGGTATAGAGGGTAAATTAATGCCATGTTTTCTTCATTATCTTGTTTACTCAAAAGCTTATGCCCAACTAAGCTAACTGTTGTAGATATAAATTTACTGAAACGTTAAATCATGGGGTAAATTTGTTAGGTCCCTATAATATTAGTGACTCCCCCATTACTATTGGCATTGTGTCCCTTATTATTATTATTGTGCCCCTATTATCCCCATTTTGTTATTATTGTGCCCCATAGAATACCTCTATTGTTATTTTTCTGCCTTTATATTATTATTTTTAGCTCGGCTTGGATATATTGTGACCCTGTAGACTCCTATATATATAAAGGAGGTTTTTTCATTTGAATCATCTAAGAATTGTTCATTTGTGTAATGCAAAGGAGGTTTCTTGCTTGAAGAGGCTTATTTCTAAGGCATTGATCTATCTTTTCTATCATTTTGTGAGCTGGCTTCATAACATTTGGTATCAGAGTTTTGGATTCTAGGGTTTCTCTACTCTAAACAGGTCATCATGCCATTTTTGCTATAATTTTTTTCTGCGACATTTCAAAATCTAAAGCAAAAACTCATTTGGTCCGAAATAGTTCTGAACTTCGGGTCCAAATTTCAGAGTGTTTCTCATTATATTGTGGAGATATGAACTAAGGAAGTTGGCATGTTTGCAGACTCCTGAATTACATTCCAAGTAGGTGACCTAGGGAAAATCATCATAGCTTTCATTTTGAGTATCAAATTGAAATCTCATAAGAAGTTTCGGAAAGAGGACGGGCTCTAGTTTTTTTTATATTAGTTTCAGGTACTAAGATCGAAACAGTGACACGTAGAACATCGTACAAGTTTGCTCTACTGAACTAGTTTATAATCAGGTCACCGTGGGAGATTTGGCATAACTCTTCCTTGGAGAATAAATTTTTGATTAGATTGGTGGCATTTGAAAGAGTACATAGAGGGCTATTGTAGCTCATGATTTTAGAACTGGGAAATACAAAATTACATAGGTACATCAGATTCAATATCGAGCTCCTACAAGTGAAAAAAGGTGTGTATTTTTTAAAATTTCGCATAAGCTTGGTTTGAAAAATTAGTTTGAAGGAATTCAAAAGGCATAGTGAAGCATTATTATCAATAATTGATTCCTTGAAGAAAGAAAATGGAAGCACTTAGTAAGCAACCTGAAAGCTCTAGCATGAATCATGAAGAAGAGGGAGAAATGCAACATGATATATCAATCTTACGAAACCAAGTGCAACAAATTTCACTCTCACAGAAGGTAATAGAAAATAAGATGGATGGTTTAAAGAAAGATGTAAAAGCTAAGATGCATGGTTAAAGAAAGGCGTAGAAGCTAAGATGGACGGCATGGAAACTAAGATGGATGGCATGGAAGCTAAGATTGATGGCATGGATGCTAACATGGGAGCTAAGATGAATGGCATGGACGCTAAGATGAATGGAAGGGTTGATAAGATGTAAGAATTGAGATAAATTTGAATAAGTTTCTAGAAGAAATGGTCACTAACGGTGAAATGGTAGTAAAGGAAACTCATGATGAGAACAAAACAAATATTAATCATGATTTCATAGACTTTAATGTTGGATCGAAGACCCACCATCTTCCAAAAATTGATATGAGGAAGCTTGATGGCAACGATCTCGGAACACGGATACTACAGATGGAGAAATTTTTCGGTCTCCATAATGTGCAAAACACACAAAAGGTACGTATTGCAACTTCATATTTGGAACCAAATTAGTTTGTATGGTATCGATAGCTTTTCTCTCGTAAACAAATTGTCACTTGGGAAATTTTTATGGAAGAAATGATAACACATTAGGAGGATACAAAAAGCAACACCTTTCTTAGCTAATTGATAAATCTAAAACAAAAGGGTTCAATGACGGACCACACTTAGGACCTCCAAAAATTGAACATAAGGGTAAAATATATTGGAGAGGAGCATAGGATTGATGTGTTCATAGGGACTTTAAAGGATAATATCCAACATGAGGTTCACCTTTGGGAACTTGATTCATTGTAGAAGGCATTCAGGTTAGCAAGAAAAATGGAAAGCAAAATTATGGCAACCAAGAAGCCTACCACTCACAGCTATAAAGATGGAAGTGTTGCTACCCCTAGCCTTCCACAACCCACAAGGTTGAAACCACAACAATTGGAAGAAAAAAGAGTAAAAAGGCTTTGTTACAGTTGTGATAGAAAATACATTAAAGGTCATAGGTGTGCTGAGAATAAATTATTCTACATAGATTGGAAGAAGAGGAAGAAAAGGAACAAGAAATGTCAAAAGAAGAGGATATACTGTAGGAACAAACCCTAGAAAATGAAGAAATGAATCCGACCATATCTTGTAATGCATTGGCTGGAATAACCACTCCTCAAACTATCAAGATAGAAGGACATATCAGGAAGAAAAAGGTAATAATTTTGATTGATTCGGGAAGTACCCATAATTTTATTCATTGTAAGATAGAAAAGGAATTGAATTGCTTCCTATATCCAACACCAGAGTGTCATGTGATGGTTACAAGTGGAGGCACCATAAACTGGTTCGGAAAGTGCCATAATATCAAGTTATCCATGGGAGAATATGTATTTAATAGCCCAATTCTTTCCATTCTAATGGTTGGTGTTGATGTTGTACTAGGAGTCCAATGGCTACAATCCTTGGGTACACTAGCTTTTAATTTTCAAGAACCTTTCATGAAATTTTCTACAAAACGAAAGGAAGTTAAATTAAGGGGTATTGCATGGAAACCAAGAAAGATAATCAACTCTAATGGTATGACAAAGCTTCTAAAGAAGGAGAAACAAGGTGTAACTACACAATTATGTTCGCTAAAGGTTCCCACATCGAAATCATCTATTTCTCCAAATATTAAAAAAGTTTTGGACAATCATACCAAGGTATTTGAGACTCCCAAAGGTCTCCCACCTTTTTTGATCATGGCCATGGTATTCATTTGATTCCAGGAAGTGTTCCTCCAAACATGAGGCCGTACAGATATCCCTATGCCCAAAAGAGTGAAACTGAAAGTGTGGTTGTAGAAATGCTAGAGGTTGGTATAATTCAACGTAATCAAAGTTCTTTCTCTTCTTGAGTAGTATTAGTTCACAAGAAAGATGGATCACGATGCATGTGTCCAGATTATATGGAGCTCAACAAGCTCACTATTAAAGATAAATATCCAATTCCTGTTGTTGATGAATTATTGGATGAATTGCATGGATCAATTTACTTCACCAAGTTGGATCTTCATTCAAGATATCATCAAATCACAGTGAAGACTGAAGGCATTCGAAAAATAACATTTAGAACTCTTGAGAGTCATTATGAATTTTTGGTAATGCCTTTTCGCCTCACTAATGCACCTTCTACATTCGAAGGTTTAATGAATTCCATTTTCAAACCCTTCGTTAGAAAATTTGTGTTAGTATTTTTTGAAGATATACTAATCTACAACAAGTCTTCGAAGGATCATGCCCAACATGTTGACATGGTGCTCAAACTATTGGAGGACAAACAATTATATTCAAAAATCTCCAAATGTTTCTTCGGAGTACAAAAGGTGGAATATCTGCATCATATTGTATCTCATGAAGGCATTAAGGCAAACCCTAGCAAAATTAAAACCATTAAGGAATGGAAAATCCCCACATTCATAGAGCATCTACAAGGATTTCTTGGGTTGACATGGTATTTTCGCAAGTTTTTTAAGAATTATGGGAGAATAGCAACACCTCTAACAACATTATTGAAGAAATATGCATTTTCATGGACTCCAAAAGCAGCGAAGGCTTTTGAACATCTTAAAGAGGTAGTGTGTCGAGCACCAGTCTTTGCTACACCAGAGTTCACAAAAACCTTTTTTGTGGAATGTGATGCCTCAGGAAATGGAATCAGTGTTGTTTTAATACAAGAAGGAAGAACCATTGCTTTCAAATGTCATCCAATCAAAGGAAAGTATTTACACAAAGGTATTTATGAGAAGACAATGTTGGCAATACTACGTGCACTTAAGAAATGGTGACCCTACCTAGACACTTCAAGGAAAAAACAGATCATGATTGTCTTAAATAGTTTTTATAACAAAGATTATCTTCAGAAGAGCAGCAAAAATGGGTCACAAAGATGTTGGGTTATGACTTTCAAATCATCTACAAAAAGGGGAAGGAAAATGTTGTGGCAGATGCACTCTCAAGAAAGGATGAGGATGTGGAATCATTTCTTTATGCCATTTCTATTATCAAACTATATTAGATAAATGAAGAAAGGGTTGAATGGAAGAATGACGAGGAAGTGTGGGCAATCATTCAAAAGATACAACAAAATACCAATACATTTGGTACATTTATCCGGAAAAATGATTCGCTATGGTACAAGGATCAGGTATATCTATGTAAGAATTCCAAACTCAAACAAAAGGTTTTGAGGGAATTGCACACCTCTCCCTTGGGAGCGCACTCGGGATTTCTAGAAACCTACCATAGGGTTAAGAAGCATTTTTTTTGGGATGCCCTTAAATCAGATATTCAAAAGTTTGTGGTGGAATGTTTGGTTGGCCAACAAGATAAATTTATAACAATTAAGACTCCATGACTATTACAACCTTTATCCATTAGAAGCCAACATTGGGAGGAGATTTCAATGGATTTTATGACAAGTTTACCCAAGTCCAAAGGAAAGAGTGTTATCATGGTGGTAGTGGATAGACTTACCACGTATACACAGTTTTGTGAGTTATCTCATCCATTTAAAGCGAGTACAATTTCTACTACATTTATGGAAACAATTAAAAAGCTACATGGAAACCCAAAGATTATTGTAAGTGACAAAGATCCCATTTTCACTGGAAATTTTTGGACAGAATTATTTTCTTGTCTTGGTACTTAGTTAGCTCATATCTCATCTTATTCATCCTCAATATAATGGGAAAACTAAGATAGTAAAAAAATGTTTGGAAGGATATCATCGTTGATTTATATTTGATAAACAGAACAATGGGTCAAATGGTTGCCTCTGGCTAAATGGTGGTAGAACACTCCTTCCATACTGCACAAAAATGAACCCATTTATGGCACTTTATGGATATCATCCACCATCCATCACATCGTATTTAAGAGAAAATTCTAAGGTTCAAGCAGTGGAAGATCACATCGAGCATCAAAAACAAGTTCTCCAACTCTTAAAGGATAACCTCACCTTCGCACAGAATGGAATGAAACAGTAGGCAGATCAACATAGCAGTGAAAGAAGTTTTGATGTAGGTGATTGGGTATTCCTATGGCTACAGCAATATAAACAAATGCCCCTCAATCAAGCTAAGAAGGGTAACAAATTATCACCAAAGTATTATGGTCAGTAGAAGGTGTTGTAAAAGTTAGGTGTTATGGCATACAAATTAGAGCTTCCTGTAGCTTCTGGAGTGCACCCAGCTTTGCATGTTTCATGCTTAAAGAAGTTTATAGGTGACAAGATTCCAATTTAGAAAATATTGGTAGAACTTGACGAGGAAGGCAAAATCATATTGGAGCCTGAAGCAGTCAAAGAAACAAGAACTTGACAGCTATGAAATAGATCAATTTCAGAGTATCTCATCAAGTGGAAGAACTTACCCGTTGAAGATTCCACATGGAAGGATGAGAATTTTATATAGAAGCATCCAGAACTACTCAAGCGTTGAGGACAACACTTTTTTGAAGGAGAGGGGCATGTTAGCTCCCTATAATATTAGTGATCCCCCCATTACTATTGTCATTGCATCCCTTATTGTTATTATTGTGCCCCTATTATCCCCATATTTTTATTATTGTGCCCCATAGAATCCATTTATTGTTATTTTTCTTCCTTTATATTATTATTGTTAGGTTGGCTTGGTTATATTGTGACCCCGTGTACTCCTATATATAGAAAGGAGTTTTTGTCATTTGAATCATCTAAGAATTATTCATTTGTGTAATGCAAAGAAGGTTGCCCCCTCAAAGAGGCTTATTTCTAAGGCATTGATCTATCTTTTCTATCTTTTTGTGAGATGGTTTCGTAGTAAATTTTTTACAAGTTCATGAAAGATAATGGTATATCTATTTATTTGACAACATATAACAGGGAAAAAATGGTTAGGATATCTTAATTTAAGCATTTCAAATTATCTAATTATAATTCCTTCATTTTTAAACTAGGTTCTATATCTGTACGACAGAGATAATTGCTTCTCCCCAGTGTGTCACCATTGTTATACATGGGGACCCTTATAGAATTCAATGTATAATTTGAGTGTAATTGCTTCATTTAAGGTCTAATTTTCTTTTTATTTACACCTGTTTTATTTTTGTAGTTTGCCTAAGTTTGATTAATTGTTTTTGTTAATAAAATTTCTAAATACATTTTTGTTTTAAACATATTAATTAATGAGATTAATGAATAAAAGAACCCCTGAGACCAAGATGTCTGCATAAGCTTTAAGCCTTAATAATTAAATAAGTGGTTATGATATATTAGAGATATAGGAGCTTTGACATTGGAGGAACGCTTTTAGAATTCCACGATTTAAAAATCCCAATTCCTAATACAATGGCTTATGCCCTAATAAAATAATATAATGTCCAATCCATATGCATGTGGAAAACCATTTTTATAGATTTCATAGTATTAAAACAAACATATCATATAACCAAAGTCTGACCATTATATAAAGGCGATATAATTATAAGCCTTGTCAGAGGAACCACATTCCACATCATTGTTTCCACTCTCACATATCATAGGTAATGCATATCAGAGATTTCGTTTTGAGACACATTCAAAAACCTCTAATATATCGATCTGTTGATACTCCAATATGGTTCCTCATTGATACTCTCATATGGAAATCCCTTCGATCTCCAATTTGTGATATGCCAATCCCTCCAATCTTCCAATTCCAATATGCCAATCCCTCCAATCTCTGATCTCCGATAATCATATTGATCCACCCTATCTATGATATCCTAATGCCCCCTCTCCTGCCCTCTCTAACTCTTGATATTTTCCAGCCTCTGGTAAGTTAGAAAGGATTTGTGTATTAACGATGGTCCAACTGGAATATCATGTCCACCTATATATCGAATATCTTAAGTTGTCACAATTATAAAAATCTAATATCAAATCTCTAAAACAAAGCTCTGATTTAGTGGACCCAATAAATTTATTAAATGAAGTTTAATATGATATCACAACCGCTCCATATCAGAGCCACCCAATATCACAACTATTTTGATTTTTCTCATTTTGAAAGTTCAGATGAGCTTACCTATGATACCACTTAGCTCTTGACATGCATAAGTAAAAGCCACTTAATTAATTAAAAGAATCTCTTCGAATAAGCATAGTTCAAGTCATTTTTATAGCTTAGTCTATGTTAACACTATTCCAATAATGAAGCTCTTATCTCCTTTGTGATTTGTCTAACAGGACATAACGTCGTGCTCGATCTTGATTCTAAAGGACCCCTACCATGTGCCAAATACTATTCAAAGTTAACTCAACTATTGTAACGAACTCCATAAGAAGACATGACCAATAATAGCTAATGGATCCTTCAACGAAAAACATAGCTGATTGGTTCAACTCCTGTAACGATTTCCCAAATTTGCCCTGTATTCAACTAAAAAAATCTATTTTCAGCGTGCTAAAGAAAAACACTAGATTCAGTTGTTGAGAGATATAAGGGATATTGTTAGCTCTATAAATCTTGTATAAATACCCCTGAATTGGATCCATCGAGTGAGGAGGAAATCCACCATGGGGGTCTCTACTATGATTTAATTTGTGCCTATGCATTATTTTTTAACACTGAGAGAGTTATTGTAGAGATTGAAAGAGGGTTTCTAGATATATTATAATTGCTTTGTACTATTGTAGGCAAGTTTACTTTGGGTATGAGGTAGTCCAACACTATGCATTTATAATTTAATTTGGAATTATTTAATAAATTTCCATTCTAATGCACTATTACCAAGATGATGAATTTTCGTATTTTTTGTCAAAGTTTTATAATTGGTTATGATTCCCATTCCAAGTAGTACATTTCTTTTATCTCTAAAACTATTGTTGATTCAATTGTGATATATTGCTGAAGTCTTCCAAGATCTATCTCCAAGAGGCAGACTGTGTTCGAAATCATACTTAATTCATTGAATTATACTTGTGGTGAATGATAGCTATTTTTTATTCATTTGCAGGTGTATTTTTCTTTTATGTTTATTAATTAAATGAACTATTTCTTTTGATTAATACAAAATCTATAATGAATTATGTTTAATATGAATTCACGCTTGTAAATGGACTTACCCTAATAGTTATTTATTAAAGTAGATTCATTTGCATAGTTATTTTAACCTTTTATGAGTTTAAAAACTATTTTGGAATTCATAATCAAATATTAATTATAAATTCATTCATAAACTAGTCTTTCCCATTGTTTTAGTTAACTTTCTCTAGGATTAGGACAGGGTTATCCCATTCTAGTTTCATATATGATTTTATGTTTTAGATTAGTCTTGCATTTGAATATTTAGCTTTGCATCAATTCCTCCTTTAAAGAGGGAAAAAAATCATTTAATTGTGGTTTGAACAACATTTTTAAATTGATCAAATGTTGGTGTTGATTTACTTCTTTAACCCACATCTTAAAGATCGATGCAAAGGACATGTAATATTATGTAATATAGGTGTAAATAGATTAGTTATTAGTTTCAGTTATATTATTTTTAGATTAGTATTAGATTATTTTTAGGTTAGTCTTACATCACATGGTAAATGGACCCATAACGAGTTGGAAGCATCATGTTAAACGATAAAGTAGCATCTTTATGTGACCGGGTGGTCTCCCCTAATGTTGATGGAGGCCATTTTTTCCGATCACCATATCCCTAACATGAAAACACAGGTAGAGGAGGTCACCTGAAAGGTACACTAGGTACATCACTCTCATGATAGACCTCATTGAGACAAATCCTTATTCATTTATGTAAGTAGTTTTGAAACTCGTATGGGTTGATGCCATGGTGGAAGAACGCAAATCCATCATGAAGAATAGTGTATGGAAGCTGGTGTCGAGACTAGAAGGGAAAACAATGGTTGGTTCGAGATGGATATTCAAGGTGAAGCATGCAGCGAATGAAATCATCGAGAATTACATAGCCAAATTTGTGGCCAAAGGATTTTTCATATATTGTGTGTGGACTACGGGGGAACCTTTACACCAGTTGAAATATATTCCTCAATTAGATCCATTCTTGCATTGGCTATGCAGGTGGGGTGGAAAATCCACCCAATGGATTACTTCATTGGTCTAGAAGTATGGCAGGGTGATTGGTGAATTGTTTGTGTCCCAAGGAAAGTATGCTACCAAGGTAATTCAATGATTTCACATGAAAAATTGTAAGCCCATGGACACACCTCTAGCTACAAATTGGAGGAATAAGTAAACTTCTTCAGGTGAGGAAGTTGGTGCTACTATGTATAGGTAGCTTGTAGGTTCACTGATGTATCTTATGAACACATGACCTGACATGTGTTGTGCAGCAAACCATTTCAGCGAAGCTATGGTGATGCCTACCAAATTATATTGGAAGAAAGAAAATTGTGTATTATGGTTCCTAAGAGGGACTACTCAAAATGGATTACAACTTTGACAGATAGAGGGAGTAAATTTTGCAAGGCTTCACCAATGTAGAATGGGCAAGAAATCCATTCGATAGGAAAAGTACATCAGATGCTATATTTAGTGTTGGGTCCACAATTATTTCATGGTATAGCAAGAAGTAGAGGTGTGTGGTGGTCAACTCATAAGAGGCTAAATACATGGTTACAGGTCAAGTAGCATGTGAAGAAATTTATATGAGGAAAATACTTGTGGGATTGTTTAGTGAGGAGATGGATCTGATAGTGATATGTTGTTATAACCAAAGTTTCGTTAAGCTTTCTGAGAATCCAATATTTCATGATAGGTTCAAGGACATTGATATCTATTATCATCATTTACAAGACGATGTGCAGAGGAGAATTATGTCGCTACAATACATTCCAATTGAGAAGCAAGATATAGACATCTTGAAAAAGAAAATTTCAAGAGGTAAATTCAATTTCCATATGTGCATGATAGGCGTGGTGAAAAATCCCTTTCTTTCTAGGAGGGAGTGTTGAATTTTTTTTAGCAATAAAGGCTTAATTTGACTTTAGCCTTAGTCAAATTGAGTAACTCAAATTTCCACATGAGCAGGACAACTTGGAGGAAGTTAACTAGTGTGACATGGATCTTGTCACTTAGTTAGATCAGTAAATTTGAGTTAGAGGGCTTGGAGTTCTATTATGCATGTGTGATTTCTATATTTGAGTAATGAAATTTAGTTATTTTTAGTTGTATTTAGTTAACTGACCTCTTACTATTGTTAGAGTTAGTTTAAGGTCAGTTGTATAGTGGAACATTAGTATAAATTAGAGATTTGTTAGTTAACAGATCAATAAACCTAAAATAGGTAGTGCATGCAAAGAATTCAAGTTCTTTAGTTGAAGTAGAGATGAAAAGGAAATGTAAAATTTGTTGTAGACTAGTCTTGAGTGTATAGGTGTTGCATCCAATTAGTGACCAATCCATTGGAATTGTGCAATAAATTTGGATGAAATTCATAAATAATAGAGACTAATTTCCTTAGGATTTGTGCAAGGAAATAGGAGACAAGGTGAGTGAATATTTGGTAAAGTTTGGCAAGAGTTGTTCATTGAGTAGAGAGAACAATTATTCTTTTGCAGGTTGAGCTCAGATTTGGAGTTAGTAATTGTAATAGATTCTCCATTCATGTCATCAATGCAAAGAGGCTTGAGGGGTTTTTCCCATTTGGTTTCCCCTATATATCATTGTGTACTTGTGGTTTTTCTTATTACATGTCTACGCATGTTGTTCTAAATTGTGAATTTTATTCTGCAAATCAGCATAATAGAATTGCGTCTCTTGATTTTAGATTAAATTTATTAAGAGCTTGCAATTCTATCAAATTTTTATGATCAAAATACTTTAAAGATAGTCAAGAAGTTTTATCATTGGTTAAAGTTGAAGAAAGAGGTGTCTACGTTTTTTTTCTAGATGCTTGGATTGTGTGGAGCTGAAAGTAGATTGTAAGCATTTCATTGGTTTTTTGCAACCTATTCTGATTTAAAATGGAAATGGGAGGTCATTTCCATGGACTTCATTATAGGTTTACCAAGGATATCGAAGAATAATGATTCCATTTGAGGCTCTTTATGGGTAGATTTTTAATACTCCTATCAGCTAGAGTGATCTAGTGAACATGGTGTTGATTGGACCATACATGTTGGTTGAGATGGAGCAGGAGATGCAACTTATCAAGAGGAACATAAAGGAAACACAAGACATACAAAAGAGTTATGAATACCAACATAGATCATTCGAGGATTTACGAATTGGGGACCATGCGTACTTGCACATGAAGACCAGGAGGAGCTCCTTATGGATTGGATCACGACCCAAGTTGGAAACTTAGCATTGTGGGACTTTTGAAATCCTTCAAGGATTGGACAAAAGGCCTACAAACTCTCACCATTGCCAACAGTGAGATTCCATGATGTTTTCCATGTTTCATTCCTTAAGAGATATGTATAGGATGTTGATCATGTGATTGAATGGTTTGTATTATAGGTGGAACCAAAAGGAGAATTCTAGCCAAAACTTTATTGAATTTTGCAGCGGAAACAACTCACGATCTAGAACAGAACAATCAAGCAAGTCAAATTGCATTGGAAGCACTTTGTGCCTAATGAAGCTACATACAAGATGGTTGATCATATGTAGGATTTGGATCCTTTATTATTTGTGGGTTGAGTAGAGGTGTTTGGATTATAGGTTCAGGTTTATGTTTATATATTCATATATGTCTTGTATATAGTGGAATGATTCGTGTTATAAATATCCAATACGTAGTATGTTTTAAATTTTACATCGATTTATTTTACAAAGCTCCATTTGTAGCACATTGTTCTAGTTATAAGCTTCATTGAAAACCAAGGACGACGTTCCCCCAAGGGCAAGGGGTTTGTAACAACCCTCAATTGATTTTCCATGTAAATAAAAGAAGATCAAGGTCATGGGACACATATTCCGAGTTGCATTGTGGGAAAAAATTTAGTGGACATCACCTGTGGTTAGTTAATGGCTATAGAAATTTCCAAAGGCATTGGAAAAGGAAAATAGATAATAACTAGAATTTAATTATGAAAATAAAGGAAGATAAGAGAAACGAGAGGTAAAAGGACAAATTTTCATGCAATGTAAATTAGAGGAAACATGAAGGAAAATAAAGAGAAAGGAGACATCAATAATAAAAGGCATTAGAGAAGCAATTGAAATATTTTTCATATTTTTTGGGTAGCTTTTGTTAGTTCAGTTTTGGCTCTCTTCTTTCATCCTCTCATTCTTTCATACTCTTGCACACTTAGAGCATGTTGGAGCATGCTTGGACCACTCTATAATTCACTAGGATTGGAGAAGGAAAGAAAAGGAAAGCAAGGAGACACAAAGGAAAATTTCGATCAACAACTACAGTTCGATTGGTTTGTAGGTAACATGTTGCATGTGTGATTTTCTTGCTGATTTTGGATGCATGGTATATACATGTGGTTGGTTGGTTCTGTGTTATCATTGGCGTGGATATTTTCCTAGATTGACAAGAGTTTAAACCTTTCCTTGCCATTTCCTATATATCGATTTTGTAGTGGGTTTCCCACTTATATTTCTGATTAGTTCTTAGGTTACCTATGGATGTGGGTTGGAACAAATGCTCTGGAGCCCTCAAAGAACTTGTGCTGAGCTACTAGTTCCTAGAGCATGTAGGTTGGGCCAAACTCTTTAGAGCCTTGTGTGTTGATTTACTAGTCCATGGATTCACGGGTTGGAATAAATGCTCTAGAGCCTTGATTAGCTTTGGGTCGAGTTAGCAGTTCATGGAGCCATGGAAAACTTGGGTAGAGACAAATATAGTTGATTTTAGTGATTTCTGGACCATATAAGTGAGATCATTGTGGATGATGGCTAAGATAGTTTGGCCTCTGGAAGCCTGTGTTGGTTTTTTTTTTTTGGTTTGCCAATTATGATCCCACATTAATGCTTGGAATATGGAATGGGGGTATTTTTTTGAAAGAGATATTTGTTTCAATCCAATCTATGGTCGGGTGGTATGTGGAAGTCCCTGACTTGGTTGGAATTTTCATATGTAAATATGAGATATTTTTATATTATGATCTATGATCATTTGTAGTGGTTATTCTAGTGACTTTATGGAATATTTTCAATGATTTATATCATGTTTATATGTTGGTTATATGAGCATTATGTGATGTATTCCATCTAGGGCTCTTAACATGTTTTGGTAAGTTATTGAATGGTTGATGAATGAATGGTCTAACAAGCATTTTTAGAACTAGTTAGAGGGTGTTTGGAGCCTTCTTGGTGACTTTTAGATGAAATTTAGAAGTTTATGATCAAATATGCATTCCTGGCCTATAGCTTTCATGTTTACCATATTTTTAATGAAATTTTTATCATGGACTAGGCATGCCTAGGTCAAGTTCTTGCTTTAGTTTTCATTGGTTGGCCCTGTCATCATCTTGTTTAACTTTCTGGGAAGTTGGAGACATTTTTGGGGAGTGGTATGGAGGCTATCCTTGAAAAGTGGCTCAGATCGTGAAACCGTTGTCAAATAATTGGAGTTGTTTGGTCATAAACACATTGAGCCAAAACTATGGATGCATTTGGGACCATATGATCACACTAATGTTACGTTTTGCATGTGGTTGGAGAATTATATTATAAAAAGAATCCTAGCTCAGGGATTGATGACCTCGGGTGGTTTGTAGTCTCCTGAGTGGTCTGTAGTCACTGAGGGATGTTTGTAGATTTTTATGTGTTGACTCCACTTCCATATATGGAATTTGGAAGTTGGCTCATATTATATTGACACTCATCTCATGTTTACCATAGTGAGCTTATAAAAGTGGTTAAATGTGGGAGGAGGTGGTTACAAATATATTTTTGGAGCTCAACACATGAAATTCTACTCAAATGCAGGACAAATGAATTAGGGCATAAAATCCATCATCAATTATATGTTTATGGTTGTGAGGAAAAAGGATGATGAAGTATTTGATGACTTCAAAGGTCGTATTCCTTCTCACTGAAAATAAATTCTTTATATTATTTCTAGCTATGATGATATTTTTTGAGAACTAGGTGGATTCCCTCATAAGAGGGAAATTAACCATGAGATGCATATTCAACATGATTCCCCTCCTCCAAATGTGGGCATGTATATGATGTCAACTATGGAACTAGCTGAAATCAATAAGTAGGTGCAAGACTTGTTGGACCATGGTGTCAGCAAAGCTAACTCATCCCCATATGGTTCACCAATTGTGTTGGTTCTGAAGAAAGACGGAACATTGAGAATGTGCATGGATTGTCAGGTTGTCAGTGAGATCATAGTGAAAAATTGATATCCCCTCCCTTATATAGATGATTTTCTTAATCAAATGAAGAACTTTGTTTATCTCACTAAGTTGGATTTGTGCAGTGGTTAACATCAATTTATGATCACAAAAATGATGTGCGGAAAACTACCTTCAAAAACCAAGAAAGGACTATTTGAGTGGTTGTTAATACCATTTGGGATTTGTAGCGCCTGAGTTATCTTCATGTGGTTGGGAGGAAAGTAATGGAAGGATTTCGATATCTTAAAGGGAAAAAAAAAAAGTAAATTGTGAGTACAGGCCTTGATAGTCCTCTAGCAGCCATTCAAGATTGAGATGAGTGCTAGTGGATATGCCATGGGCAAAAAATTGATGTAGCAACGTAAATTGGCTTGTTACCATTTAGAGGCTTTAAATCAAGCTTTTTCGAACTATCCCACGTATTGAAAATATTTATATGCATTGGTTCAAAGTGTCAATAAATGGAATCACTACTTAATAAGGGAGGAGAATCTCATACATAAGGATCATCAACCCTTACAATCCAAGTTGCAACAAGCTCATCACTTCAGGTGGATGGGATTCCTTCAATAGTTCCATTTGGTAATTAAATTCAAGAGAGTTACATGTAACAAAGTGCAATGTATGCTTTCTAGAACTACTATTTTTGCATCTATTGTATTGAAGAATTCTTTTCTTTCTCATGATAACTACGTTGAATACTATGCTACTGATGGTGATATTAGAGATGTTTATGAGAGGCTATCCCATGGATTATAGGTGCACTGCTATAATTTACAAGACAAGTTACTATAACAACTCAGCAAGTTATGTATCCCTACAAGTGAAAGAGTTGATGTAAGCCGAGAAGCTAACACTTCTCTAATGTATGGTCACTTTGGGGTAGCAAATACCCTAACCCATTTGCAAAGGTTTTGTTATTAGCCTTGGAAGAAAGAAATCATAACCAAAGATAAATGGGTTTGTGATGTGATCTATTTGTAAGCCCATTAATAGAAAATTGGGGTTGTACACACCACTCCCATTTCCTTCTCATCCTTAGGATATTATCTCCATGGATTTTGTTTGGATGTTTCATTTGTTAAAAAAGGGTCATGTCTAGTTGTTTAGTAGTATATAGGTTTAGCAAGACGAGTCTCTTTATGCCATGTAAATACCATATTATTGCTGAAAAAACTACTCAACTTTTCTTTGAGTGTGTATGGATCCAGTTTGGACTACCCACATCCATTGTCTTAGATTGAGATTCCTGATTCCTTTAGGATTTTTGGAAATATTGTGGAAGATAATGGAAACCAATCTAAAGTGGAGTACGACATTCCATCCAGAGGCTAATGGATAAACAAAGGTCATCAATATAACAATGGTTCATTTTCTCTGAGGGTATTGCTGCAACAATCTTAGGTTATGGTATGAAAATATACATTATGTCCAACATACATATAAGAAGGCTTTGTACTCTTCTACTCAAAGTTGACCATTTAGGACATGATTTGGGTACCTTCAAAATCACCATTAGAATTGGTCTTTAGAAAATATGAGGATTCTAGTGAAGCAAGTGATGAATATATAGATTGCAAATTCATTTACAACATCTAAACATCAAGCAATGTAGGAACATTTGCAGAAGAGCTAGAAAAAACATACATCCCAACATGACAAAGAGATTATCGATCATCTGTTATAGGGTATATACCAAGTATGGCTTCACATATGCAAGGAAAAGTTGAAGGGAGAAGAAAAACATTGAAACCAATTAGATACGCTCCATTCACCATCTTCGACAAGATTAGGACAAATTATTATCTCCTTGATCTTCTAGCTTATATGAAAGTGTATTTTGTAGTCGATGTAGATAACTTGAAACTTTATGGATCTCCCATGATCATGGATCCAAAGGAAAGTTGTCAAGTTCCATTAGTGGATGATTTTTCTCTGGATTACTTGGAAAAGTTTCTCAAAGACATCATCCTAGATAAAAGGACCAGGACTTCGTGATGGGGAGATGTGGATTACCTTTGAGTGGTTTCAAAGGAATACATCCCAACAAGGCATGATGTATTGAAAAGGAGAGAGTGAGGGATAAATTCCTTCATGTACCTAATGATTTATAAGGACCGTGGAGGGCCAAAAGCTTCTGAATGGGGTAGATTGATCCAAAGGATCCAGAAAGGCTCAAAATTTGAAGTCCTCAAATCTAAAAAAAAAAATAGTAGCATGTCATAGATCTTTTCAAGATGATTCCAACGATGTGAATGACACCTGAATAGAAGTCCATATGGAAAATTTATTCTCATCTAAATTTTGACACAAACAATAAAAACAATTGCGTAGGTGGGTCCTACAAGGCACCATATGGCACTTCCACAAGATGCCACATGGAAACCTAGTTAGCAGGTAAAATTCACATATAATTGATGTGGTAGCACTTGTGTCAAGGAGTCAATGATGATGTGGCAGAGTGATTGGGGAGACTCATGAACAATAAGAGCCTACCACGTGGCCCAATCACATGATGCCATGTGGAACCTCCATGTGGCATCTTCTTGGAAATCCAATTATGGATGCCATGGTCCAATTCAAGACCACCATGTGGCAACACCTGATTGGCCTTACATTTTTTGGAATTTTTCCAAAGGGTGGTTGGGCCATGCAACCACCAACAAATTATACATGCAAGCCAACTCACATGTAACCATAATCCAATGATACAATTCAAACATTATATTAAACACCACATATATATAACCATATGAAAAAAGGTGGGGGTTCTCCCAACTTTACCTAAACACCTCCCAATTCTCAATGGACAATTATAAACATGTTAATCGGGAGCACCAAATGGAACGATCTTGCATGTCTATGAGCCCAAAGTTTATAAACTATGCCACACCATTTAGATGGGAGATGAAGGTCCAACCATGGTGGTCTAAGTGGAACTTTGCACAACAGAACCTTACCAACACTTTTCAGGGAACATTCTTAGGGTGTATTCTAGAGAATATTTTGTAGGAGTATTCCTATAATATTCAGACTATTATGGCATATTGAAGATTCTGTAAGGGACCTAGAGGTGAATTTACATGACTTGGTAAAGTTTATAATCATTTTTCATTAAATTTCTCAAGGAATCCATTAGTGTAGTCAAAATTGAGATCTGAGCAACATAATTTTGGGTCAATCTTAAAATCAAAGTATTGCCTTGTATTTTTCCATGCATTTTCGATTATTTTGTTGAGATAATGTATAAGCTTCTCCACTTTGAATTTTGGCGTAGAGACATAGCTCGCACATTGTCAGTGAACTCTATTAACAATCTTGTTGCATTATCTGTATTGTCCTCATTTTGTGTTTCTTCTTCATGGATGCTGCATTTATGGTATTTTCATGATCTCTAAGCAATTTTGTTGAACATCACTAAAGAAGAAATCTTGTATCACAACATTAACTAGAATAAGAAATCCTACAAATACCCTTGCCACTTATAGATAGATGACCAACTTGCTTACATCCTAACTATCTCATTTTATTACAAAATGTACTTAGAAATATGTCAAATAACCAAAAATTGTGTGCATCTTCAACGATCTATTGAACTGAAAAAATGATTATTATAACATAATAACCACTTACATAGAATCCCAATGATTTGTTTGAATAAAAAACCCTTAGTATTTTATTATTTCCTTCTCTAAAATTAACTCTTTATGCTTTGTTTAGTTATCTTCAAATTTTGACATATCTTAAATATTCACATTCCACATGTTTAGTTCGAAAGGTTTAATAATTATTATACACATCTCATGACATTTAATAAATAATACGTTAGGTTGGATTCATACCTACAATATTTAGAAATTAACATCCTTTTATAATTTTTGGTAATCTCTCTCTCTCTCTCTCTCTCCTCTCTCTCTCATCTCTCTCTCTCTATATATATATTATATATATATATATATATTATATATATAAGTCTAGAAATTCCCACTATAGATCACCTGATAATGCAGTATACTAAAGAAAAATACTTGATCTACTTCTACAACCAAACTTGCGGAAGCTTAATCGATTATGAGCAAGATCAAATAGAACACATATAACAGAGAATGAGAAATCAGTCACACATGAACACAGAAGAATGCTCTAGGGAAAGCCTCAGCTAAAAACCCTGATCTTTGTATTACCATGCAAGTGGAAATATGTCTAGATTACACTAAGCTTTATCCTTAGCTAACAAGCTATCCAGCTCTCAGTTCAATCCCTCGATACAGCCAATAAATTGAATGGACATAACAAATGCCTTCCTCCAATCCTCTAAGCCTCATATTTCCTTGCACAGCTCTCCTGGGGTCCAATGCTACCACCTGTGTGAATTCCCACATCACACACTCATCAAAACTTAGAAGTAACTACACAATCTCTAGGGAATGAATTCCTTCTACATGCAAGAGATATCCTCAATGGAACATTCCTGCAACTGAGAGTACATTGTCCCATCATTTGATCTCAGCTAGGTCTCTGATTGAACTGACATGCAGGAATTATTTATGAGAAAATCTTCAGTTATCTGAAGTGCAATAGTTACATGCATGCATGCATTAACTAACTGAATTCACAATCAGTTGCACAAACTGTTTGAACTAATGTAACTTGACTTAACTCAGTTAACTAAGCTAACTAATTACAACTCAAACTACAACTCATCCTAATCTCCTTAATCAAGGTATAACTTCCTCAATCAAAGGGGAAATTGTTGCATGTCTTCACATAGACTTTATGTTTAATTTTCTACAACTAATTAACTCAAGTGAATTAATTAATTATTTTAAAAAACAGATGCTTAGATCAAATTCGAATTTCAATTCTCAATTTTAGTTCAAGGACTAACTAAATTTAGAATGTATCTCGAAATGCTATTTATAGCAGTGTTATTTTTAGCATTTCTTGTTGCTATTTTCAACACTCCCTCTCAACAAGAAAGGGAATATCAATCACCCCAATTTTGTTTTTGTGGAACTCGAACTTTCATTTTGACAACGAATTAGTTAAAATATCTGCATCTTGTTCCTCGGTTGATATATACAGTAACAACATGATCCTCTTCACCACACAATCTTGAAGATGATAATACTAGATATCATTGTGCTTGGACCTGTCATGAAATACTAGATTCTCAGAGAGTTCAATACAACTTTTATTATT
This sequence comes from Pinus taeda, assembly GCA_000404065.3. Taxonomy (NCBI): domain Eukaryota; kingdom Viridiplantae; phylum Streptophyta; class Pinopsida; order Pinales; family Pinaceae; genus Pinus; species Pinus taeda. The sequence continues at coordinate 35,633 of APFE030828197.1, forward strand.
GCAATAGATCATAGTTGGATCCATCCTCTCATCAAACAATCCCACTAGAATATTCTGCATCCAAATGGCCTCTCATGTTGGCTGACTGGCAACCATGTATTCCACCTCTACTATGTTGAGTGTAACTGAACTCTATCTCTTGATGTACCAAGAAACTGTAGCTGAACCAAGGCTGAAGATTCCTACAGTAGTTCTCTTTCCGTCTGATGGACTGCCTACCCAATTTACATCTGTGAAGCCCTAAAGCTTCACTCCCTCTATCCATTTGTACCACAATCCATACTAAGATGTGCCTCTGAGGTATCTCAGCACATGCTTCAATGCCTTCCAAAACAACTTGGTAGGCTGATCCATAGCTTGACTCAGTTGGTTCATTGCAAAGCACAAATCTGGTTGTGTGTTCACTAGATACATTAATGAACCCACAAGTTGTCGATAAATAATAGCACCTACTACCTCACCTGAGGTAGCATCCTCATTCCTCTAGTTACCAGCTAGAGGAGCCTGCATGGGCTTGCGCGTCTCCATGTGGAATCACTTGAGTATCTGATTGGCATACTTGCCTTGACACACAAACATTTCCCCATCCTTCTACCACACTTCCATGCCTAGAAAGTAGTGCATAAGACCCATGTCTTTCATCTCAAACTCTCTTGCAAGGTCCTCCTTGCAAGACTTCATCAACTGATTATCACTTGTCAAAATTAGATCATCCATATAAATATAAATGATCAATGGCTTACCTTCTACCATGATGTGGTAAAGGTTCACATCTACATCACTCTTGGTGAAGCCCGACCCAGTGAATTAGCTGTCGATCCTGATGTACCAAGCACGGGGTGCTTGCTTCAGCCCATACAAATCCCTCTTGAGTCGACATGCATGTGACTCATGATCAAAGGTCTCAAAACCTTCCAGCTTCTCAATGTACACCTCTTCCTCAATCTTCCCATTGAGGAACATAGTCATCACATCCATCTGATGGATCTTTCAACCCATCTGAGCAGATACTGCCAACATTGATCTGATAGATGAGTATCTTGCTACAAGAGAAAAATCCTCATCATAGTCGATCCCCTCGACTAGTGAGAAACCATTGGAAACAAACCTTCCGTTATGTTTCCCAACACTGCCATTAGCTGCCAGCTTTACCTTGTAAAGCCATCAGGAGCTCACAGTTGACTTGTCCTGAGGTCTTTGGACAAGATCCCAAACATAGTTCGGAATGATGGAGTCGTACTCCTCCACCATAGCATCAACCCAGACTGGTTGTTGCACTGTTTCCTCGAATGAACAAGGTTCAGTCTGTACACACTCCCCAACTAGGGCCATGTAACCAGTGTACCACCCGGGTGACCTCGTCTGTCTGTAATGAGAAGTTGGATGTCCCACATTCTCTCGCGCATCCATCATCAACCCGTTAGCTTCCCTTGAGTGTTTCTACCCATCTCTAGAAGACTCAGCATGAGTGAATGTCTCCATTACTGGATCCTCTACATGCAGTTGCCCCGCATCAGTGTGAGGCTCCTCATCTTTTGGAACCAAAAGTTCCTCCTTTGCATGCAACTTAGCACCCTCTCAAGGGACACTCACATGGCTTTATTCTCGTCGAACTTTAGACCTTTTCACAGCACTGTCGTCTCACTGGTAGGCAAAAAAATCGATAGTTGTGGGGTGTATCAGTGTACCCCACAAGTATCCCCAACTCAGCTATTGGATCTAGCTTATTCCAGACATCTTTGGTCACATGGAAATAAACTGATGATCCAAAGATCCTGAAGTAACTCACACCTGGTCGCTTCTTGGAAAAGGCTTCCATTGGTGTCTTCATCCGCAGTATACGGTGTGGGCTTCTATTCTACAAGTATATTGTTGTATTGCATGCCTTAGCCCATAAATGAACTTGTAGGCTTTGGTCATGCAACATCGGTGAAGCTGCTCCCACAATCAATTTGTTCTTCCTTTCAGCCACCCCATTCTACTGTGGGTTATGGGGTGTTGTCAACTCCTATTTAATTCCTTCTACTATGCAGAAGTCCTTAAACTGTTGGGAGACATACTTTCCATCATTGTCACTATGCAAGGCCCTTAATTTCTTTCCAGATTCCTTCTCTACCAAGGCTTTAAACTCACAAAACATTCAGAAGGTCTAATCCTTCTTCTGCATAAGGTAGATCGAACATCTATGAGAAGAATCATCAATAAAAATAACATAGTACCTTTGTTTAGCAGTGGAGGCTATAGAGAATGGTCCACACACATCTGTGTGAACTCACTCCAGGATTGCTCCAATTCTACTGTCTCGATCTGAAAGGAACATTTCACATAGTTACCCAAGGTACAACCTTTGCATGTATCTATCTACTAGAGTTTTCCCTTGCAAAGTCCGATAGAAACCTGCCAATTGATCTTCAAGGCCCCATGGTGCAAGAGGTCCAATATTTTATGCCATAGCTCGCCAACATCTTTGCTCTGCACCAACTCTGCATTGGAACTCAATGCAACACAGTCATCTACCTCCAACTTGTAGATATTCTTTACTCGAATCCCAGTCCTCTTGGTCTATCAAGTGCCTATATGCCTCAAGAATACATTTCCTTTACTAAAGACTATAGCATAGCCCTTTCCTTCTACCATAGCAATAGACACAAGATTCTTCTTCAGACCCGGTACATACTTTACATCAGTCAAGGTGAGAGCAACTCCATGCTCCCTCTGAAACACAACCATACCTTCAACTAAAACATGGTACTTTCCAACATCACCCATCTTGATCTCCATCTGGAGATACTTCTCCTCCAGGGTACTGAAAAGATTCTTGTCATTGGTCATTTGGAATGAAGCTCCATTGTCTAGGTACCAAACACTTCCCACCATGGATGAAACCATGCATGTGATGAGAGAGAAATCTAATTCAAACTATGAGGCCAGTGCCTCACCATTGATCCCTTCGAGGATCCCTTCTTGGATTTATTCTATTCACAATTCGTAGCATAATGGCCCACCTCATGACAATGGAATCATCGCACTTTCGATTTGTCAAACTTCTTCCAACCACGGGAAGAACTAGATTTGGGATGGGATGCCTTCCATTCCTGTTTCCTCGCCTTACTCGTTAAGGCTAGATTTTATCCATCATAATTCTTTGATAAAGATCTATCTTTGGTGCTTCTCCTTATCTCGTCCTACATCAGATCCCACCAAATTCGTTCCCAATCTAGCAATTTCTCTCTTCCATTTATCGAGTGTTGGTAGCTATGCCACCTCTTAGGAATATTGAGCAGAGCAAGACTCACCATGTCATCATTGGCTGTTGTGATCCCTAAACTTCCAAGCTCATCCCTACATGTGGTGAGCTTGTTTAGATATGTAGAGATAGTGTCACCATTTTCACACTTGATTTTCTGAAGTTTTTCTTTCAGCGCCAGCTTCCTCTGATCGTTGTTGTTCTGATATAGATCCCTTAATGTTTTCCACATTGAAAATAGTGTCTCCTTCCCATGGAAACTCGTGAGAATGTGGTCTCGAACTCCCTCTAGAAGAATTGTCCTCGCTATAGCCACACATTTCTTCCATTCTGCTAATTCTTGGGCATTAGCAGCTGTTGGCTTGGGGACGTCTTGATCAATGAAGTCCTTCAAACCATTATCCTCTAATACCACTTCCATGTGATGCTTCGAGGCTATATAATTTGAGCTACCATCAAGGGCATACTCGAGTCTTAAACCGTTGAAAGCTATTGGTGAAGTCTAAGATGTGGTAAGAATTTGAATTCTATAATCAGGAACTTCAAACTTGGAACTCCTATGTTCTTTGTATACTGTTCTTCAATTTGTTTATCTATACTTCGATACCATGTACAAATTCCCACTATATATTACCTGGTAATGCAATATACTAAAGTAAAATACTTAATCTACTTCTACAAACAAACTTGAAGAAGATTAATCAATTTTGAGCAAGATAAAATACAACACATATAATAGAGAGTGAGAAATCGATCACACATGAACACAGAAGAATACTCTAGGGAAAGCCTCAGTTAAAAACCTCGATCTTTGTATTATCATACAAGTGGAAATATGTCTGGATTACACAAAGCTTTAGCTCACAAGCTATCCAGCTCTTAGTACAATCCATCAATACAACTCACAGACTGAATAGACATAGCGTATGCCTTCCTCCAATCTTCCAAGCCTCCTATTTCCTTGTGCAATTTCTCTTGGGATCCAATACTGCCACGTGTGTGAATTCCCACATCACACACTCATCAAAACTCAGATGTGACTACGCAATATCCAAGGAATGAATTCCTTCTGCATTTAAGACATAACCTCAGTGGAATATTCCTACAACTGATAGTACATTGTCCCATCATCTAATCTCAAATAGGTCTATGACTAAACTAACATGCATGAGTTATTTATGACAGAATATTCAGTTATTTGAAGTGCTACAGTTACATGCATGCATACATTAACTAACTGAACTCACAATCAGTTCCACAAACTGTTGGAACTAATGTAATTGGACTTAACTCAGTTAATTGAGCTAACTAATTAGAACTCAAAGTACAACTCATCCTCATCTCCTTAATCAAGGGATAACTTCCTCATTCAAAGGGGAAACTGTTGCATGTCTTCACATAGACTTCATATTTGATTTTCTACAACTAATTAACTCAAGATGAATTAATTATTTATTTTACAAATAGTTGCTAAGATCAAATTCGAATTTTAATTCTCAATTTTAGTTCAGGGACTAACTAAAATTGGAATGTATCCCGAAATGCTATTTTTAGCATTTCTTGTAGCTATTTTTAGTAATAAGTTTGAAAATGATATAAGAGCTCCATTTCCAATAAGCTTCCATGTCTTCAAATAGTGATATAGTATTTTACCATATCCCACTTATATATCTTATATATAATATATTGCATTTTCACTCATGAATTTGAATAACTTGTGTGATAGGTATGTGTTATATTCCTTGAACAATTATCCCTACACATTTCATGTTGTGTTGGATGCACTGGGGGGTTATAGGGGAGGCATTTGTCTCCCTATTTAGTTAGGTTCACAGGGGGGCATGAATCCACCCTTGCTTCAGGGTTCAAGGAGAGCACACCAAAAAATTGAGGTGGTACGTTGCATCTATTTTTCACATTTTTTTGCACATGGTTTTTCGTTGAGAAATTTTGTGGTGCATGGTGGTTTTTCCCATGGTTTTGTAATTTTGGTCAAGGAAATACATTTTTATTCTAATCCGTAGTAAATGTATTGGTGGTTTATGTATGTCACGTGACACATTCTATATTGTAATATTCTATAAAGAAATATATTGAAAAAATATTGTTTTTCCTAGTTTGGGTTTTAAGGGTAAAATCTATATGTGAGTGTGTGTGTTTTCTATTGCATCTTTTCTGTTTTATTAAGAATATGTTTTCAAAAATTAATAGTACATGGCTAAAACCTACATTTTATATCAAAGAATTTTTTTTCTTCAAGAGGATTCCCTCGTTGCTAAATGGTTTGATTTAGCATATGGTAGGCCCTATTATAGCGGAAGATCTGTAGAAGAAATACTTATAACGAAGGGAAATGGTGAGTAGTTAAAAGATATAAATGAATAAATTCAATAGAAATATTTTTTAGTTCTATGAGTTCACAATAAAATATTTGTTGGTGGGTGGAGATAAGTGGATCAATGTGTATTTGGGTTTTGTATCGATGAGGATGTAAAAAAAATATTGCAACAAGTTGGATGAAATGGAAAAAAACAAAATGTAATTTTGTCTCTCAAATTCAATAAAACTAAAATTTCTTTGAGAAACTACAACAAATGAAATATTGAATAAGTCAAGGTCTTTATACCAATATAAGTCCCCTAATGAACAATTTTTTCTTAAGGAAAAGAATGTATAAGATAAGGATGAAGGCATTCGAGAAAGTAGCTATGTTTTGTCTTCATAATCCTTGATGTATTCATAATACCATATAAAAACAAGAAATAAAATTAAATGTTAAATTAAAATAAAGAAAACTAAAAGAAATGAAGCCAACAAAAACCACCTAAAATTAAGATCCTTGAAAATAGTTCATATTCACATAAGTACCATGTTTAGCATAAGTTACTACCAATAAAATTGAAGAAAGTATTTGTGTGAAAATATGGGATAAGGACCAAGATTGAAATAAACATACTTACTCGTGTTTACTTCCCACCATTACTTACATGAGCTTCAACACTTTAAAAAATATGAGTAAAAGTCTAAATGTGTAGGCTTACTAGAATTTAATTTACAAATGGAATTGATTTATTTTAAGAGACATGTATATTTGGTATATGAGGTATAAAATAAACTTGAAATTTCTCATTTACACATTTACTTATCACACATATATATTTCCCTCTTACACATGTGATCTCACATATCTTAAGCTTTTCAACATTTGTCATTGTTGCTTTCCTTTCATGGTTATTGGTTGAATTTTTGAAGTGTGATTGTTTGATGAAGATAAGAGAACTATAATATATATTCACAAGTAATTACCATAGTTTAGAGATAAAGTATAGTATCAATTATGCTAAAAAATCAACATGGCATCAAAGCTTTGGTGAAGCAAGGAAGTTATCACATCTAAACCTATACAAGGAAATTAGGTGATCTTTGTCTACCAGCAAAGCTAAAGTCTAAGGACACAAGTTAATAATAATACTATTACTTGAAGACATGCTAGGCTTGGCACAAAACATGACATAGGGAAATGTCAGCCCTACAAACTGTTTTATTACTAGACCAATGTACTTGACTTATGACTAGTAGTCCAACTCACAATACATGTTTCAAGAATGTTTGTCCATGATTCTTATCCAATATACAAATATCCATATCTATGTTCATGTACTTGAATTATGGATATTATTCCTATCCGTAGTACATAACACATGGAGAACAAGGTGTCTATCCTCACTCCTCAATATAAGAGGAGATATCCACAAGCACAAGATTGTCTCAAAAATTCTCATGCATTCCCTTATTAAGGGAATTCATTGAAACATCGAATACCTATTTTCTAGAGGAGATATAATGTAGCTTCACAACTCCATCCTATGTTCTATCAAGAATCACAATGTGCTTTGAACTTGCAGTTTCTTTAAAGATATTCTAACAACTTTGATCAATACAAAATATCGTGGATGAATCCAACATGTTATGAAACATTTTTGGAGCCAAAATGCTTCACAACTAATTGTAATAGCATCCATATCTTCTTCCTATTGGAAATAATACTAAGAGGTCGGGACGAATTAGTATTATCAAGTCAATAATATTTCATTTCCATATTCTGATTCATATACACTACTTTAGTTAATGAAACTTGCTTGTATAGGCAACTGTATATAAGGCAACTAGTGTATACAATGTAAAGTTATAATTTAGTTAATTCTTCATAAGTTGATCTTTAATCTTTGCATCAGAACCATATAAATAGTAACCAGGAGTAGTAAAAATAGAACAGAAAGTCACAAACATGAACACAAGATATAAGGTGGAAACCCAATGTGGGTGAAAACCACCTGCTACAATCATCTCTTTCTTTCTTTTAATAAGAAAATACTTTTTGCAATATTTTGTTCTAGTGCAGTCTTATACCAGTATGCATGCTTCTACATGTAGAAGGCTGCAACCATGTCTCGTTCTCCAGCCTCTCCTGGAAGGGAGCTACAACCCCCTAGCTCTTGTACTCGCTGATGTACTAGTATGTAGGTGCTGACCTACAAAAGGCTACAACCTTCTCTTTTCTTCTAGGGATGTTTCATAAATTTTTAGACTAGATCCATCAATAACATCAATAAAATATCAAATATATCTACATCAACCAATCTCCTTAGCACCAACCAAAAACTGAATCAAAAAATTACTTCTCTGAATGCTTTAATTAGAATACAGTAACAGTAACCAGAACCCAAGTTGTAACCCAGAACACTACAATAGTAATGATAAGTAGCTAAAACATATTTTATGAGGTGTACGCTACTTCAATGTAATGAACATGTGTGCATGTGCACTTATATCAAGGTAAACCTATGTATATACACTTTTGAAATGTCGAGCCTATGTGTATACGTGCCTTTGCTATAAGGAACTTTTGTACATATTTGTAAATGATGATTTAACCTTTACAATTATTAAGACATCAGATATATCCAGATCATCATATTTACAGATGATGACATGCGTTAATAAGATAAAAGATCAAAACCACACAAGATACTTCTCTTCAAGCCTTAAGATCTTAACCCATCAATAGAACTTATCATTCATCAAGTGCTCAGGTTCATCTTTGATTTGGATACAGTTGTGCACCAGAACCCAATAACCTATAATCTAGATCATGCTCTTCATTAGATATGCAATTCATAAGTGCCTTTGCCTAATGATCTTCTCCTCCTTTTATAGTCCTAGGCCTTATTCAATACCATGGTCCAAAACCAGTTAGAATCAATACCTTGGTCCAAATATCTGGGGTCAACACTTCAGACAAGATACCTTAGACCAATACCATGGGTCACAATACCATGGTCCGAATACCATAGACCAAAGCTAAGTTTTCCAACATGTACATGCCTTTCCTTTCATGAAAGTGCATGTGTTTGCTCATATGTGCCTTTTGGTCTGCGAACTTGCATGTACACGCGGCTTGGTCAATGGTAACCTGCGTATACCTTGCTTTCTTCATTCTATGAGCCTGAACTGTGATCTATCATCTGTGAGAGTTGCCATCAAGGACAACGTCTGTGTCATAGCACCAAATCTTTGTCATAATGCCAACAATCTCCCCCTTTGGACTTGATGGCAACCCCAAGTCACTCTCCCCCTTTGTCATCAAGTGCAAATGGTTATACTGAATTTTCTGATATGCTAAAGTGTGCTATCCATGCTACCCGTAATTGTAAGCAAGGTCTGCAAAAAGATGTTCTATGAGAAGAACATGACTCTGTACATCATAAATGACCTTCCTATCACCAAAGACTCATACATACATCCATCTCCCTACCAAGTGGGGATATACCAAATGTTTATACATGACAGAATAACAACATTACATCATCCATCCCATGCATAGTGGGGAAACAAAATAGGTCGTTACATGACCTTGATAATAAAAGATATATAAGACATAGAGACCAGATATCTAAAACGAGACCATGATACTCATCAATAGCTATCATCAGCAGGATCTATCAATCACCGTCCAGACCAACAACCATGATCTCCCCCAACCTCTTCCACTTGGAACAAAACAATTTTGAATTTGTACCAAGGCATTCTAAGATAATGCCATAAATTCATTATTATAAGTATATACTCCCCTTGAACCTGTGCCAGATGAACATTGTCAGACCCATATCAGACCCTTTTCATCTTGAGACTAGCCCATTGTTTTTCTTCAAACCATCATATAACCGACTGTATCCAAAGCAACTGGCATATGTATGTAGATATGCTTCATGAACCTCACATACAACTAGTTTTCTCTGAAACAGATAAGTTTCAATAGCAAGATGATGCATCAACTACTCTTAGCTTCTGTCTACGATATTCAAATGTCTCTCTAGGCAATGGTTTGGTGAATATATTAGCAACTTGTTCTTTGGAGGGAACATACTCCAATTTGACCTTTTGTTCAAGCATTTGTTCATGAAGAAAATGATATTTGATAGGTATGTGCTTGCTCTTAAAATGCATGACTATATTCTTTTAAATACTAATTGCACTTGTATTATCACATACAATGGAGATGGGTGGAGTACATGTGATCTGAATGTCATGCAATGTTTGCATCATCTAAAGGAGTTGTGTGCAGTAAGATGTAGGAGCCACATATTCTACTTCAGATGTAAATAATGCAATTGAACTTTATTTCTTTCTGAACCAAGATACTAATATGAAACCCATATAAAATGCACCACCACTAGTGCTTTTTCTATCATCCATGCTTTCCACCCATTCTGCATCTGTATATGCATGAAGTGTAAGATCTTTATCCCTACGATACCATAAACCAAAGTTTTGTGTTCCTTGAAGATATTTGAAAATTCGTGTGACTGCCTAAAGGTATGATTCCTTTGGATTTTCTTGGAATCTTGCAACTTTTCCCACTGCATGCATGATGTCTGGTCGGGTACCTGTTAGATAAAGCAGATTGCCAATCATGGATTTGTAGGTTGGTTGATGTACTTCTGTTGATTCATCATTTGAATTGAGACTACATCCTATTATCATAGGTGTACATACTAGTTTAGAATCTTCCATGCCGTATTTTTTCAAGATCTACTGGAGATACTTGGTTTGTGATAGAAAAATACCATCTTTATTTGTTGAACTTGTAAACCAAGAAAACATGTGAGTTCACCAAGCAGGGACATTTCAAATTCTTTCTGCATTACTAGAGAAAAGTTTTGACACTTGGCTTCTTCATTGCTACCAAAAATTATATCATCAACATACACAACAATTATTAGCAATTTATCATTGTCAATGTTTGTATATAGATTGATATCAGTTGATCCTTTTGAGAAACCGTGTTTATGGAGGTATTTGTCAAGACGATAATATTGGGCTCTTGGAGTTCGTTTTAGAACATAGAGAGCCTTTCTGAGTCTGCACACAAGTTTTGGATCATTTCCAAGGATGAATCCATCTAGTTGCTCAATATATACTTCTTCTTCTAAGTCTCCATTAAGAAAGGAACATTCTACATCCATTTGGTATACTTTGAAGTTCTGAAAGTTAGAAAGAGCAAGGAACATTCTTATGGATTCATATCTAGCAACAGGTGCAAAAGTTTCCTCAAAATCTATACCTTCTTGCTGAGCATATCCTTTACAAACAATTCTAGCCTTGTTTCTAATAACTTCTCCATTTTCATTCAACTTGCTTTTGAATATCGATTTGGTTCCTATGATATTCTTTTTTTTTTTTGTAAATGTAGACTAATTCTATTAAGTAAAAATATTGTACAAGAGTATGCATTCCAGAGATGCAGGAAACCGGCAACCGGAAATGATATGACTATCAACCTCGGTTCCGGAGGAATTAAGCAAGCAAGGAGCTACAGCGAAGCACTGGAAATCTAAGAAGCGTTGAAAGCTACCCTGAAAGCGTAGAGGCTTCAACACGAAGCTTTTTCCCTTTCCTTTTTTTAACTTCAACCCAACCATTTTGGGGTGGCTGGGCGACTACAGCTTGAAGATTGGGATCCTCCAGAGGGGAGCCCTCCTTTTCTGAATCTGAGGAGGAGGACAGATGAACACGTTTCTGAGCAATGGCTAAGTCAGAGGAAGGCACCAGGCCATCAGTGGGAGGGCCCTCATTCAATTCTTCATCGCTATCTTCATCTTCAGAGCTGGAGGAATCAGAGTCCGCGACTGGAGGAGGAGAGCACGGAGCCCATCGTTTGGATTTGGGCTTGGAGTCGTTGGCCTTGTTCTTCTTTGTCGGACGAGATGGGCATGTATTCTGCAAATGCCCCGATTGGTGGCAATGTCGGCAACGAAAAGCTGTATTCTCGTAATCCAGTGTCTGGGTCTAGACAAAGTCGTTTATCTTGAGATTGATTTGTTCTGGAAGACCTTTACTCAGATCTAACTCCACACATACTCTTGCATATGAGTAGAGACCGTTGAATTCCCGCCATAAATCTCTCTTGATGTAGCTTCCCAGGGTGTCTCCTATAGCTCTGAAGACCCGAGTACTCCAAAGGTGGGCAGGTAGGTTTCGAAGCCGAATCCATACCGGTGTCTTGGTAATGACTGCATTGGTTGGATCAAAATCTGGGAACCAAGGAGTCAAAAATAGCCCTGAAGAGCCCATGAACCAAGGGCCCTCTGCTAAAGCCTTTTCATAGTGCTTATTATTGTCAAATAGAACAATGAAATAACCTTTCGAACAAAAAAAGATCTTACAGTGATGTGTCCAGTTTGCATGGATCCATGCATATAGATCCTGAGATCGCGGCCATAATCCATTAAATCTGCAAATGATGGCTCTTTCTGCAAGATCTTGAAGCTGGGAGGCCATATCTTCATGCATGAGTTCCACAGAGGGGACTTCTTCAGTCTTGTCAACCAAGAAGGCTTTAGATTTAAGGGCTTCCGGGGGCTTGGGGTTCTCAGAATGAACTGCATCCTTGTATGAGAAAGGCCGAGTAGAGGAAGATTGTCCTGCTGCTCCTCCTCTCAAACGAAGGGTAGCCACCACCAAGTTGTTCCTGGAAATGCTGTAAGAAGAGAGGGGAAGAGGGTCTTCAAGTTGTTTACCTTGAAAGAGAAGTCGCAGAAGGCTTGATGGGATCCCCATGCTGCGCTCTAGATTCAGTTTAAGTTCCTGCACCAGATTTGAAGGGCTGACCCATTGCATGCTGGTTCTGCCTGAAATCTGAGAAATTTGGATTTGAAAGGAGTCAGATAAGGGCTTTGACTCCATGCAGATCTTTGGATCTGGCCGGAGCGTAGGCCTGCCTGCCTTCTGGATGGATAGATCTGGCCGATCTTTGACAGATCTAAAGCTCAGAGTGCGGGGAAGAGATTCGTATTTCCGGAGCATGAGTTGCTGGGCAAGATTAACATTGTCCGGGCAAGAACCCTCACGTTCGTAGTTCCTGTATTTCACCAGATTGTCCTTTCTTGGCATCTCATTCTTGCGAGCTTTGAGCACGGCAGCGAGGAGCCTGGGCAAGCGAACAAACTCGGCGGCCTCCACCTGAGGCGTCCAGCGCTCGGGATTCTTGTAGCAGGGAGAGGCGGGCCTCGCGAAGAATTGGACAACATCGCCCTCTCTGTTGTGGCCACTCGTGCCACTGAGCAACAAAGCAGCGATCTGCAAGCAGACCGAGGCTTTCCGGATCTGCTGCGCGGCTTCCAATGCTGCTCCGTCTGGATCGGCGCCCACGAGACTCGAATCGTTGATACTGGTGATGGTGATGAGGGCACACCCGCTCGTAATCGCTCCAGATCCAACCCTCGAGCCCTGATCGGGTCCCGAGTTACCAGCCGAGCGGGAGACAAATATCCCCTTCTCCATAGCCCCGAAGGCATCGAGCGCAATGCCATCCCTGCAACAGGGCACCGCTCCTCCTCCCAAAGACAGTGATAAAACATTAACCCTGTCCTGCACGGCGCGTTCAAGCCCAGCCAAAATATCAGAGCTTAAACACCCCGCAGTCCAGCAAACCTTGTACACCACAACTCTCGCCCTCATCGCCATCCTTCCACCCTGATCAGATGTCTCCAAACACGGACCTACACATAAGATATTAAGGAAAGAACCTCTTACTCGTTCCTATGATATTCTTATCATGAGGTCTAGGAACTAATTCCCAAGTATTGTTCGTTTCAATTTTCTCAAGCTCTTCATTCATGGCCTTCACCCAACATTCATCTTTGCATGCTTCATGTACATTTTGAGGTTCGATGGTGGAAATCAATGCTAGATAGCTTGAAGCTTCTATAACGGTTCTTCTTTTCTCCACACCTGCCTCTTTCTATCACAAAATTTGTCTCTGATGATTTTTCTAACCATATTTGGATGGAATATTTTCTTTTATTGTTGTATGTTCTTCTGGTGCTTCATTGGTTTCTTCTTCATAATTAGTTTGATTTGATGTGGAAGGATAATCCTCATCTTCTTCATAATCTTTGGTTCTTACCTACTTTGGAGTTTTTCGTGCTTCATCAACCATAACGTTAATACTTTCAGCAATTTTTCCAAGTACTTTATTATAACACTTATATCCTTTACTTCGGGAAGAGTATCCAAGGATAATGGATTCATCTGCTTTAGGATCAAACTTTCCAAGGTTTTCATCAGTACTTTTGATGTAACATTTGCTTCCAAAAACATTGAAGTATTTTACAGTAGGAGTCTTATCATACCAAAGTTCATATGGAGTTTGAGTGTTGTTTACCCAAATGTTTGTTTTGTTGAGAATAGTGATGGCAGCAAATGCAGCTTCACCACAGAAGGTTGCAGGAGTTCCAATATCATCTAGCATGGCATGAAGCATTTGTTGAACAATTATGTTCATTCTTTCTACCACTCCATTTTGTTGAGGAGTCCTTGGGGTAGAGAATTCCATTTTTATTCCATGTTCTTCTCAAAAGTCGAAGAATTCATCTAAGGTAAATTCCCCTCCTCAATCAGACCTAAGGCATTTGATTTTGTGATCTAATTCATTTTTAACCAACACTTTGAAGGATTTGAATTTTTCAAATGCTTCATCTTTATGCTTTAGAAGTCCTATCCAACACATTCTAGAAAAGTCGTCAATGAACACTATAAAGTATTCTTCTCCACGAGGGGACTTTTCCATTGATGGACCACATAAATCAATATGAGCAAGTTCAAGAGGCTTACTATGTGATCCTTCCTTCTCAGGGAAATGAGCTATAGTTTTCTTACCAAATTGACATGATTTGCATATTGTATATTCTGGAGTGCTGATATCTCGAAGATCATGAACAACCTTGTATCTACATGCTTTTCTTATTTGAGAGAAGCTTAGATGCCCCAATCTTCTGTGCCATAGCCAGTGTTCATCATTTTTGCTTAGATAGCACTGTTGTTGTCCTCCCTTGAGTATGTATAGGTTATTTGAAGTTCTTATACCTTTGATCATTGTTCCTCCTATATCAATCTCATGAACAACACATCCATTTGATCGAAATACTACCTCATTTCCTTCATCACACATTTGACTGGCACTCAATAGATTATGCTTTAGACCATCAACATACATAACATCACAGTTTTAACCTTTTCTTTTAAGAGAACAAAGCCTTTACCTTTTATCACTGCAGGAGTGTCATTTCCAAATGAGACCTTATTTTCTTTTTCTAAGGCATTATATGACTGAAGTTTTTCTTTATCACCTGTCATGTGCTTCAAGCATCCACTATTGATATACCATTAATTTTCTTATCCTTCTGCATACAAGGCTATACCACATCTTTATGTTTGTGGTTCTTTCTTTCTCCATATTTTGGGACCTAATGAATTTTTCTCTCTCTAAGATGTTTGCCAAAATTTACTCCTGCATTTAGAATCTTCATGACCAAAATTGTTGTAGATAGATAATTCTATTTCATTTTCAAAAGAAGAAAAGCTATTGTAGGTCCTTTTCATGATCCCAATCACATTCCTTTGATTTCATGGTTCTCTAGTCATGATGGTCTTGTGAGAAACAAATTGAGTAGCTTTCTGTCCAAAGTTATGACATGAAAAACAATGGCCATTAAAGAAAGTCCTGTGATTACCAAACCTATTGACCTAGTGATTGTAGTTTCCATTGACATTCATTCTTGAAGAAAATTGAGTATGATTTACCTAAGGTTGGTTGTAGCCTCTTTTCATCCTTGAAGTATATTAAACTTGATTTACCTCGTGATCTACTTGAAGCCTTTGTTGACGATTGTCAAACTGTTCACTTCTCCTTGCTACATCAAGATAGATTTTGGAGTTTGATGGCTTTTGTGCTTGAGATGCTTCTTCAATGTATCTAAGACCTATCCTTATTAGAGGAGAACACTACACTTTGATAACTTCATCTAAATTTTTTGATCCTTTAGCAAATTTGAGATTGAGAGATTTTGTTTTCTCAATATCTTTTTCGAGAGCAACAATTTCACATTCTAATTTCTCATTGTGTTTTTCCCTTTCAGCAAGTTGGAATTGTCCCATGGAATTAGTCGTTCTTGCGGACAAGACAGACCTTCCTAGATTCTAATGAAGACCTAATCAGAAACAAACCAACCAAACACTATCTTTCTCTAAATGCGCTTTATAAATAGTGGTAAACAAGGGTGTTTGAGGGCCTACCTCATGTCCAATGCAAGTTCGGAGATGCCTTCGCTCCTTTGATCCAAGTAAGTTCCTTCGTCGCAAACCTGCAAGCACAAACAAGGAAAACGATTAAATAACACTTGAATATCCAATATTATAAAACATATTTAACATGAAAGTCAAGGAGTCCATGAAACAAATAGCATAAGATACTTGTTGAGAAAAATGAGCTTGATTGTATTAATTCAAAAGAAAAGAACCTTACAACCTTTGCCTTGACGCTGTACAAGCTCCTTCCAGTGTCCAACAAGAAGTCTCCTCTACTTTGACAGGCTTCACTCACTCCCTAATAGGGCCAAAAAGGTATGTGATCTCTCCTCTTAAGATCAAATAGGAAGTCTTGATTTCACTAGCATTTACCCTCAAAAGTTCAGCTTCTAATCTCCCTAGCTACTGACCCAATGCCTCAATTTACAGTGCAATGGAGATCAGTTACCAGCTCCTCCTTCAAAGGGATAGAGTCCTCCTTCAAAGGGATAGCTCCTCTCAACAAGGGATTAGTTCCTCCTATGATGGGATGCATGAACCACTTGGAGCAAACAACCGACGTAACAAATGCTTCTAGAAAACTCTAAAATTAACCCAAGATGAGTTTTTTAAGATAAAGATGGCGCCTTTTGACTTTTACAGGGGTATGCACCTTCTCCTTTACATACAGAGCGTATGAGTACGCAGATACCTTGAAAAGAAGGTGCGGGCCCGCAAGGAAAAGTAAGAGAAAGTGCGGAACCAGAGTTACATTTCTTTTTTGATGTCTTTCTCTCTTTTCTCAAGCTTGTTTTGAAGAACTGAGGTTTAAGACTTGCTGAGGAAGCTGGTATAGGTAATGATAGGCCTACACTGACTGCAAATAATCAAGGTGACGATATTTTTGTGTAACAGATTGCCCCTTAAAGTGCGAAGTCTGTAGTATATGAGGATTTTTCATTTATCATATAGGAAGAGTGAAGTGCTTTA
>APFE030828204.1:3255-41069 GCA_000404065.3 Pinus taeda
TTTCATTTGGAATGGGCTAGACACTATTCAATATCAAGTAATACAAGGCGACTGTGAAGACATTGCTAAACTCATGCCTAAAAGGGATTATGGCCTAGTTATTGCAGATATTCCCCATGGTTTCAATATTCCAAACATTGACTATGATAGTGACCCTTATACTTATCAAGCTCTTAGTAAATTGGTTGCAGGATTTGTAGAAGTCACGTTATCACCATTATGGAGATTTGTGACATTTCATTCAGACACACAATTGGCAATGATATTGTCAAGCTTCAAGGGGAAAACAAATTCAAGGATGCAGCTTACATGGTAAGACGTTTAAAATGTAGATTTGATTAATGTTGAAAAAATCATTTATGTACAAGTTAATTGAACTTTTACTATTTCATGTTATAGGCGAAAGTCAAATCTTCTTAACCATGAAGATCAACAACTTATAAATGATTGTGAGTTCATTCATATTGATAGTTGGGCAAAAGATGATAGCCATATGTCTATGATTTTTAATCGGGTAGACAGAAAGAGTCATAGCCAAATACTGATTTATGATGCTGTTGTGAGAAAACTAACATATGAAGACAAACAAGCAAAAGGAGATATAATTAACATTTATCAAAAACCACAATTATTGATTAATTATCTTATAGACATATGTTCAAATGAAGGAGATCAGATTCTGGATTTATTTTCTGGCTCAGGTAAATTTTATTATGTGGAATTGAATTTCAATATGTTATTTTTTAATTAATATGTCATTGTACTAATTTACTTCATTATTTCTTTTGTGCTTGATAATTAGGTACAACACTAACATGTTGCCTTCAAAAAGGAAGAAATTGCATTGCAATTGAAAAAGATCCAATACAGTGCAATTTCATTAAGCAAAGAATTAATGCTCTTCAATTTCTTCCAGATGCAATGCAATAAATTGGGTTGAAAAAATGGACTTTAGTGAATCACGTGTGGCAAAAAAGGCAAAGGAACCCCAACCACCATTACATGGAATGTTTTGAAAGACATACATTGGGAGATTCGCAAACATCAAAGATCCATTAGAAGAGGAAAATGAGCAAAAGGAAGCAGAAAATATTGTGGAAGAAGACAATGATGAAACTCTAGAGGACGAAGAGTTTGGATTACATGACATTGTTGATTAAATTTAAGTTATGCTTGGAAATCAAGCTCATTTTTTGTAACTGTTAAGTAGTTATACTTATAATGTTTTGACTTTGACATTTTATGAGAAGAATAAACATTCAATTAAGGTTGTTATGCGTTCAATATTTGTAATATGTGATTTTCACATTAATTTTTAAGTTAATCATTATTTTTTGAAAAAAAAAAAGATTATTATTATTTTTTTGACATGAAATTCATAAAAAAACCTATTATTTAACCATTTTTAGTTAAAATTTTTGTATAAAAATTGTGATTTTGACATGTCAACTCTAGAAAAAAATTATCAAAACGTGTAGTTTTCTAGTTATATTTATGTTAAAAATGGTTATTTTTATGTCCATTGTTAAAAAATATTGTTTTTTAGAACAATTATTTCATGTGGAGTGAAAAATAATTAAGGATGTATAAATATGTAGAATATCGAAAATTCAAAATATCAACCTCCTAATTTAAAAATGCAAAACAATAAAAACCTCACTACAAAAAAATTAGAATTAAAATAAAAAACAAGAAAATATGAAAAAAATGACCACTTCAAAAATTATTAAATTTACAAAATAATTATTTACATTTCACACATTAGAAAATTTAAAGTAAAAAAATAGGTTTTTTAAAAAAAGGGTCTGATGCAGAATTACCACTTTTTTAATTCAGCATGAAAATCACTACCATTCTAAAACGCAATGTACATAAAAAAAATTAAAGTGCCAAAAACTATGCTTTAAAAAAAACATGTGTGTTTTGCATCACCCCTTTTCAAAATCAGGTCACTTTTTTGCTATCTCTACGAAACGGGTAACAATATCAGTTCCCGTTTCAAAGTTTACATTGCTCTTTGAGTTTGTCAAAAACTTCATATATATTCCTAAGGAAATAAATACATGTATTCCTCGAGAATTCATCTATAAATGAGACATATTTCACAGATTTACCTAGTGATGGAACTAACATAGGTCCAAACACATTACTTTGCACCAATTGTAATACTTCCTCTACCCTTGTAGCACCAAAGGATAATCTTGCCCAATTTTACTTCCCATATAAACCATATTCACAAAAATAAAAACCCAAAGGGAAATTAGATACACCTTTTACCATACCATTACCATGTAGAAGTCAAAGGCCCTTCTCTTTGTCATGTCCCAATATTTGATGCCACAACATAGTATTTTATGTAGAGACTATAGGAGTTTTTCCTTCATAAGATCTACTCTCATGGACAACAACACTATTGCACCCATCATTAATAGTTCTTCCCAATAGATTATACATATCTCCAAACCAAACTCCTCTCAATAATATAATTTCTCCTCGAACCATTCTACATGTATCTTTCTCAAACATTGTTTTCCACCTACATCGCTTGTATTGCTTACAAAAATCAAACGTTTGGCCAATATTTGGATGTGTAGCACACCACGGAGCATTCTAATTCTTCAAAAATTTCTCCGCAAACCATTCTACGAGTATCTTTTTCAAACATTGTTTGTCCACCTACATTACTTGTATTTCTTACAAAAATCAAATTTTCATCCAATCTTGGGATGTGCAGAACACCAGGGAGCCTTCTAATTATTCAACTTGACTTTTTCTCTTCCTATGATTCTAGCTATTGAGTCATCTCCTATGAAAACATCACCACCATCATATATTTCATACTTGCAAAACCACTCTGTGTGCGAAATCATATGAAAGGATGCCCCTAAACTGACTAGCCATGCCTCATAATCTACAACTGTACTTGAAGAAGGAAAGTACACATCCCCTCATTCATTTGAAAAGTTTTTTTATTATATGGAAGGGATATCATCAAATCCCTTCCCTTTCTCAAAAATTTTGGATCTACACTCTTTCTTTAAATGCTCTTCTTTTCCACATATCTAACATGTCTTTACAAATTTTCCTGGAGATTTAGATCTTCCTCTAGATTTAGATCTCCCACTTGAGGAACTATTTTTATTTCTATTCTAAGAGCATACTCTTGTAGATGAGGCATCTATGTTCTAACTTTACATGTTTTTTGTCTCGTCTCCTCCCATAAGAAGGATGAGACCATTTCTTTGAAACTTGAAGTAGTTGCATTACTACTTATGGAAACAACCATAATATCCCATGATTCTAGTAAAGAACGTAACAAATGGATATGTTTATCTTCATCTAAAATCTCAGTATCAATTTATAATAGCTAACTTACCATTGTATAAACACCATTTATATGCTCTGTTACCAAGTCTCCATTCTTCATCCTCAGTTTATGCAACTTTTCTTGTAGGAACAAGTTTTTCACTAAGGACTTAGGTAGATACAAAGTCTCTAACTTGTTCCACAATGCCTTTGTTGTAGCTTCTTCTAAAACATTCAATAATATTTAATATAAGGGACAGAATAGTATTTTTCTCTTTACCCTTTTCATATAGCTTCATCCAATCTTATGTCGACATCCTTATCCGTGTAGAACTTAGATCCACAACAATCCATTGATCTTTGTCCACTAACAGATCTTCCATTTTGAGCTTGCACAACTCAAAATACTTCCCATTGAATTTTGGAATCACTATATTTGAACTACTCACCATTTACTTTCACCACAAGAATCAAATTTGCAAATCTCCCACAATAACAACATCTACCACAACCTTGAGCCACAAAAGCATACCCTTGAAGCTAAAATTGATTTGATACTAAATGCAAGTTTCAAGTTTGTACAATTAGTTGTTGCAAATATATTTTTAGTAAAACAGAAATGATGTAACGCCACACACACACACACACACTAGCATAGATATTTTATCTTGGAAACCCAAAGTGAGAAAACCAGAAAGTTTTTCTATATACATCTTCTCTACAGTATTAAAATACAATATGTATATCTCATGGTATCGATAAACCATTAATCCATTTACCCTAGATTAGAATGTAATCATAATTCCTTAACCAAAATTACAAAACCACAAGCTAAGGTACCATGTACCACAAAACCACTAAAAGAAAAATCATGTGCAAAAAACTGAAAAAAATCATACACAAAAAACTTCCCAATATTTATTTCGAGGCGACATCACCCCCCACCACCTTGAATTCCCTAGTCGTCCTCCTAGTTGTGCCCAATATAATGTATAACATTTCTAGGTAGTCATGCAAAGAATATAACACATATCCAATAGGATAATTAGGGTTTTAGATCATGATTATGTTAACCCATTTCTACATATTACTCAGGTACTTTGATCAATTTTTACCAACAAAGTAGTAAAGGAAAGTAAACTAACAATCTAGGATAAATTTATTGGGTATTCTTTAGTGAGATAAAATAATGCTAAAATTGAGAAAGGAAAGTATGGAAGGTGGAAGGTACATAGAAAGGTACATAGGGAGTATACATAATATAATGTTAGACATCAAGGGAGGTACTTAAGTAGAATAATTAATGTAATTTGACTATAATCATGTAATAAGGCCTACTCGGTAGTTGGTGGGTAATTAACAAGCCCACTAGATAGTTAAAAGGAACAATATAATAATGAGAGGTATTTTGCATAAGCCCTTGGAATACTCGTGAGAAAATAAATAAATTTAAATATAATTGTATAGGATATGTGAAGGAATTTATTGTCAATGAATTACTTGTGGAGTTATTTCTTTCATAAGCCATAAGTAATAGTGTTACCTTACCTTAAGGGTCTTTCTAGATATTTTGTTTATTCTTATGTTGGTGTATTTTGTTATTCAAAAGTTAAAAGTTTTATCTTTTATCTACTAAATACCATCACAAGGGGTATTAGAGATTTTTCTTGGGTAAAAGTGGAAGAATTTATTTTTTCTTCTTTTTATGGATTTTTAAGAGGGAAATTAGGGTTGTGATGTTCATACATTTCTATAGTTTTTTGTGTTTAATTTACAAAAACCTATTGCATACTTGAGTTCCTTTCGAAGAAAATACACAATTTCAAAAACAAAAAAGAATCATTCAAATTAAAGTCCAGGAAGTGAAGATATCATTGATTTAAAATTAGTAATTCTACAGATTTGTTTAATGATGATTGTGAGTATTGCAAAGAAAATATATTTTGATAGAGAATCTAGATTTTATCCAAACACTTGTTAATATACTAAAAGTGATTGTTGCATTTCAAAATTTAGTTTATAATATAAATTTGCATGCATGTCATAGAATTCATGCCCATTTCAACTTGGGGCCCAAAAACACTCGTAAGAAATTATCGTCAGACAATTATTTCTTTATTTATGAACCCAATTGTAACAAAACTAATGTCATTAGAGATAGAGTGGTTGTGTCATTTATTGTTTAGAGTTGTAATATTAATTATGATTAGTGATAAGGGAGTTGGGGTCATTTCATAATAACATTCCCAAAATCCTAGCCGCACAAAGGAGCTCTATTAAAAAGTAAGTTATTTATCTAAAACCCTACTTGCATTTGCAAGTATTTTAAAAGAACAATGTATTTTATAGGAAAATATAATGGTGCTAATACTGAAAAATACATAAATTTTATAAAATCAAAATCCCCCTTTAATTAAAGATACAAGTTACATTATAATCTAAAGGATGATGCCACCATATGGTGGAAGTCAATTGACCCTAATGAAAAATTCTACTTTTCAAGAATATAGGTTGAGCACTTATTTTTAGAAAATTGGCTTCATGCCATAAATAAGGATAAAGAGATTCATAACAGTTTATCTTCATGTGAAAAATTTTGATTATAGGTTCATCAATTTATTCAATAGAAGAATTTCATTATCACTATGAACACTACTAACATGCATACATTTCATCAATGTTGACTTAGCTAAATAATTGCAAGTCCCCACAAATCATATCAAGAGCACATCGGATGGGGGTGAGGATGCTCAAATTTTTAAATATTTGCAAATTAACATGGATGAATATGTCTTGTATTCAGAAATTCATTCTATAGTTATGAATTCTATGGATATTATTCTTGGGTATCCTTGATTGGACTTAGTACAAATAATATCAATGTACACAAATTGTTTATGAAACCTTGTTACAAGAAAAATAAAATCACATTGTAAGATATTCCTCTTACTAAACAATGAGGACCGAAGGTGGAACATGAAGTAGTGTTTGCAAGGAAACTAATTACAATACTTCTAGACACATGAAATGAAGACGTGGAATAGTGAATCAAAGGATGAGTCCACATAAGCACTTAAAGGAGAACCCCAAGAAGTTCATCATGTAATACCCCTAATTGAGACCCTAGGTTGTATATATATATATTATATATATATATATATATATATATATTATTATATTATAATAATATTTATATATATATATTTTATTATATTATATATATATATATATATTATTATATATATATTATATATCATATACATGTGTTATATGCTATGGTGGCATGTGTTTTGGTCATATAACACCCCCATATACCCCTTAGACTATCCTAAGGGCATAAGAAGGTGTTAGTACCATTGACCTGTCCTCCATAGTTCTATCATGGAAATGGGGGTCTTACAATTTTCCTCATTTTTCAATCTTCTTGAAACTAAAATATAATGACCACATTTGTAGAAATTCTGACTGTAGATTAATCGAAGAATGCAATATAACTAAAGAAAAGTATTTTAATCTACTTCTACAATCAATTAGCAGAAGCTTAAAAGATTTGAGCAAGATCAAGCAGAAAACACATAACCAGAGGAAGAATCAATGCACATGAAACACAGAAGAATACTCAGGGGGAAGCCTCAACTAAAAACCCCACTATATTTATTATCATACAAGTTGGAAATATCTCTGAATTACACAAAGCCTTAGCTCTCATAGCTAGCCAACGCTCAGTACAATCCTCACAGATTCTCACGGGCAAAATAAACTTCTCATAAGCCTTCTCCTCTACCCTCCAAACTCCTATTTCCTTGCATTGTTTCTCCTGGGTGATCCTCCTGTTACCAAGTGGAACACTGATCACTCACACTGATCTCACACCCTGTAAAATTGCGCAATCCTCAAGGAATCAATTCCTTCTACATGCACGAGTCTTGTTTATAGGAAAACACATGCAACTGATAGTATAGTGTCCTTGTTTTTAATCTCAACTGGGTCTTTCTCAAAATAGACATGCATGAGTTACTGATGGGAGAATCTTCAGTTATCTAGAGTACACTAGTTGAGTGCAAGCATGCATCAACTGACTGATAACTCACAATTAGTTCCTCAAATAGTTTGGAACTAATTTAACTGGACTTAACTCAATAAATTGAGCTAACTAATTACAACTCAAATATAACTCAATCTTATCTCCTTAATTAAGGGATAAACTCCTTAATTTAAGGGATAACTGTTGCATGACTTCAGAAAAACTTCTAACTTGAATTTCTCTAACTAATTAACTCAACATGAATTAATTAATTATTTTTCAAGACGCTGGTGAGACTAAATTTGAATTTTAATTCAAGGACAAATTAAAATTGGAATATTCTTGTTGCCACATTTCAACACCATTTCCTTTGACTTGCCGAGATATCTCCACCAATATAATTTTTTTCAAAAATTGACTCTCGGATCTTGAGATATGGTTGTTTGAAGCCCTGCCATTAAACCCTAGCCATGTCAGCATTTTTTTGCCACATGGAACCCACATGGAAACCTTCCACCCTCTAAGGGTGGTACACATCATCAAATTATGGTTGTGTTATTCCACCATGGCATGCCCCGTGGCATATGACATCTCATTAACCATGGACCCTACCAAACCACCCCCTTAGACTTGAAATTCATTCATTCCCCATTATAATGAAATCTCACACCTTCACCTAATCCCTTAGCATATTGCACAATCACATGGTAAATATACCTGAGGTGAGACAAACTTAATTTCCCTTTGATAGAAAATAATATTTCCCATCAAACTCGACACCGTTAACCTCGCTCACAACCACAACATGCCTACCCTGAGGTCTGGGACCTTGAAGTCCTAAGACATAAAGTTTACCATGATGTTTTTGGGGGAATTCCCATCCACCTTCTCCCATAAATCTTTCCCTTATTCCAGTAGGTGCATTACCAACCCTACCGAGGTCCAGAGATAAACTTGCTTCCATCATCCGCTAGGAAAATTTTGTTTGTCTTGCCTGTCAATCTTGCCCCTACCCTAGCAAGTGCATAGACAATATTCCTAAGATGATGTCAAGTTGATATCATCCCATCCATGTGGACTCCTCTTAGAGCACCACAAGTTACCCATTTTTTGGACCCTTGAACCTTCGATTTAGTTGATTTTGGTTGCCACATGGCATGCCACTGTGGTGCCACATTAGCTTGGCTCCACCTTAGTACGCCATCTGGCCTAGGTACCACTGGTCCCAGAAATTGGTGAAAATTATTGTTATCCCTTTGTAAATATATTAGACCCTTTTGGTGGAGCCCGTCCCTCTATTGATTTTCCACGGTTAATACCCAAATACAACTCTGCGTTGTTGATCATTTACATTGGGGCTACCTGCAACCTTGAGGGCCGAGATGAGAATCCCTTCGCGTTATCTATCATGGAATCCATAGGTTCTACCATCTTGACCCACCAGCTAATACAGGGAATCCATAGGTTCTACCATCTCCATATTTATAATAATTCCTTCAGTGGCTCCACCGTAAACCACAAGTCCATAGCTCATTAAGAATATCTAGGCATGATACTTTTAGTAGCTCCACCCTAAACTGGGAATCCATAGCTCACTAAAATAAATGTATTTCCTGCATCTAAGCAGAAAAAAACACACTAGACACTCTATAACCAGGAATCCAAAGGAACAAGGTCACCACCCAAACCGAGAGTCTAGAGAAACTCTACCCTTCACCTGAGAGATGTCCACATTTACCTTCCACTGCTCATAACCAAAAGCATACTACCCCTCACCAACCTACTAGAAACCTTGTTCCTCCTCTTTCTCCATTTTTCCTCCAATGGTGTCTCGTCTTCCTTGAGTTATTGTTTGAATGTTGTTAGTCCCTTTCTCCAATGTCTTGCTCACTACCTCCCACTATCTTGCACTTCGTTCTTCTTTCTTCTCCCTTTTCCCCTGCCATGTCATGGTATCCTCCTCCCTGATGAATCTTGATGCCACCTTCATCATCATCATGGTAGTAATTGTTAGCATGGTGGCATGCTATCATGTTTGTTTCCTCTAATTGCAACTCCCTCTTGCCAATGGATCCTTCAGTCCCCACTAATAAGGTCAACCTACTTCCTTCTTTAATCATTTTTCCTTTTTATTTATATTTACAACCATGAAATATATCAATTGATCATGCTTCAATTAAGTTAGAAAACTCCCCCACTTCCCAAGAAAACTCCTCCACCATAGCTCTAAACCCATGTCTCAATTTTCAGCCAGTCCCATCTCATTTTATAAATTCATTACAATATTATCATTTACAATGGGTATTTTTATCTATTAGGTCCCTATAATACTAGTGTATCCCCTTTATTTTTATTTTAGTCCCCATGTAGCCCCCATATTTTGATCTACCCCATAGAAGCGCACTATTGTTATTGTTGTGCCCTTACATTATTATTGTTATGTAGGCTCTGATTATATTGTGACCCGTTAGACTCCTATATATATACAAAGGAGGTATTGTCATTTGTATCATCAAAGAATTGTTCATTTATTTAATGTAAAGTATGTTCCCCCCTCAAAGAGGATAATTTTTAGGACGTTGATCTATATTTTCTATGAGCTGGTTGCATAACATTTGGTTTCACAGCTTTGAATTCTAGGGTTTTTCTTCTTTAAACAGGTCATGTTGGAATTTTTGCTATAACGTTTTTCATATGAGGCTTAAAAAGCTAAAATTCTTACCATGTGGAGCTGAAATCGTGCTAAACATTTTGTAAAAGTTTCAGAGCTTGGTTCGCTATATTTTCCGTGATATGATCTGAGGAAGTTAGGGTTTTTGTAGGCTCCAAAATTCAATATCAAACAGGTTACCTAGGGAAAATCATCATAACTTTCATTTCAAGAATCATATTTGAATTCTTTAAAAATTGGATCAAAGAGAATGGATGGTATTTTTTCATGTATCAATTTCATTTCTAAAGGTTGAAACAATGATAGGCAGCATCCCTTACAACTTAGATCTTCTGAACCAGTCTAGAATCAGGACATCATGGGAGATTTCACATAACTCTTTCTTGAAGAATTCAATCTCCATTAGAATTGTGGCATAGGAAAGAAGAGTCAGAGAGCTACCACATGAATAGATTTCATAATTTGGAGATCCAAAATTACAAAGTTACAACTGTTTCAAGATCGAGCTCCTAAAAGCAAGAAAAAAGTATGTATTTTTTTTAATTGCATAAATTTTGTTTGAAATTTTTTTTTGAAGTGATTGCAAGGGAATATTGAAGCATATATATTAGTATTGGCTTATAAAATTCCTGCTAAGGAAAATAATTCTACATCCATTAAGCCCTTGGAAATATCTACTATAACGCATGAAGAGGAAGAATTGCAACATGATATATCAAACTTACAGGACCAAGTGCAACAAATTTCACTTTCACAAAGAGAAACCAAAGATTAACTAAAAGGAGACAAGGATGGTTTAAAAGGTGACATGGATGGTTTAAAAGGTGACATGAATAATTTAAAAGTAGACGTGTAAGGTTTGAAGGAAGGTTTGACAAAGTTGTTGCAAGAAAGGCTTCCCGGTGGTGACAAGGTAATCCATGAAAATCATGATGAGGAAAAAATGAATATGAATTATGATTTTAGAGACTCCAATGTGGGGTTTAAGAACTACCACATTCCAAAGATAGATATGAGGAAGTTTGATGGCAAGGATCCGGTAACATGGATACTACAGATGGAGCAATATTTTGATCTACATGACGTGCAACCCTCACAAAAGGTATATATTGCATCTTTATACTTAACCCAATCAATTTGTATGGTATAGATGGATTTGTTCTCGTAAACCACTTGTCACATGGTCAATTTTTACGAAGGAAATTAAAGCACAATATGAATAGACAAAGAGAAACACCTTCTTTAGCCAATTGATAAATCTTAAACAAAAGGGTTCAATGGCAAAGTAAATTGAAGACTTTCAAAAATTGAATATTAGGGTAACTGAGATTCCAAAGGAGCATAGGATTGATGTCTTCATAGGGACTTTAAAATATAACATCCAACATGAGGTTCGCCTTTGGGAACCTGATTCATTGGAGAATTAATTCAAGGTGGAAAGAAAAGTTGAAAGAAAAATTATGGCAACAAGGAAGTCTACCTCTCACAACTATAAAGATGGAAGTGTTGTTGCTCCTAGTCTTCCAAAAACTACAAGGTTGACACCACAACAATTGGAGGAAAAAAGAGCAAAACAGATTTGTTACAGTTGTGATATAAAATACACTAAAGGTCATAAGTGTGCTAAGAATAAATTATTCTACATAGATTGTGAAGAGGAGGAATAAAATGAACAAGAAACATCGAAAGAGGAGGATATACACCAGGAACCAACCCCTAAGAAAGAAGAAATGAATCCAACCATATCTTGTAATGAATTGGAAGGAATTATGACTCCTCAAACTCTCAATATAGAAGGATATATCAAGAAGAGAAAGGAAATAGTGTTGATTGATTCAGGTAGTACCCATAATTTATTCATTGTAAGATAGCCAAGGAATTGAATTGCTTCCTATATCCAACATCAGAGTGTCAAGTGATGGTTGCAAATGGAGGAACTAAATTTCTCTAGAAAGTGCCACAATATCATGCTAACCATGGGGGGATATGTATTGAATATTTCAATGCTTTCCATTCCAATGGGTGGTGTTGATGTTGTACTAGGAGTCCAGTGGTTACAATCTTTGGGGACAATAGCTTTCAATTTTCAAGAACTTTTCTTGAAATTTTTTTGGGAAGGAAAGGAAGTTTAATTAAGGGCTATCATAGGGAAACTAGTTAATATAATCAACTCTAATGGCATGACAAAGATTATGAAGAAATATTGTGCAATTACGAGGCGTAATTGCACAATTATTCTCACTAGGAGTTCAAACATTGAAATCATGTATTTCTCCAGATCTCTAAAAGGTCTTGGATAATAATTCCAAGGTTTTCGAGACTCCCAAAGGTTTCCCACCTATTCATGATCATGATCATGTGATTCACACGATTCCAGGAAGTGCTCCTCCAAGCATAAGGCCTTACAGATATCCTTATGCTCAAAAGAGTGAAATTGAATGTATGGTTGCAGAAATGCTAGAGGCTGGTATAATTCAACCTAGTCAAAATTCTTTCTCTGCTCCAGTAATATTGGTGTACAAGAAGGATGTATCATGGCGTATGTGTCCAGATTATAGGGAGTTCAACAAGCTCACTATTACAGATAAATTTCCCAATCCTGTTATTGATGAATTGTTGGATGAATTACATGGAGCAATTTACTTCACTAAGCTAGATCTTCGTTCAGGATATCAAAAAATAGAAAGAAGACTGAAGACATTTCAAAAACAACATTTAAAACTCATGAGGGTCATTATGAATTTTTGGTCATGCGCTTTGGACTTACTAATGCACCTTCCACATTTCAAGGTTTGATGAATTCCATTTTCAAACCCTTCACTAAAAATTTGTGTTAGTATTTTTTGATGATATAATAATTTACAACAAGTCTTGGAAGGACCATGTTCAACATGTTGACAGGGTGCTCAAACTATTGGAGGAGAAACAATTATATGCAACAACCTCCAAATGTTTCTTTGGAGTACAGGAGGTGGAATATTTGGGTCATATTGTATCTCATGAGGGTGTTAAGGTAGACCCTAACAAAATTTAATCCATTAAGGAATGGTAAATCCTCGCGACCATAAAGCATCGTTGAGGATTTCTTAGGTTAACTAGGTATTATAGCAAGTTTTTTAATAATTATGGGAGAATAGCGGTACATATAACATCATTATTGAAGAAAGATGCATTATCTTGGACTCCAGAAGCAACAAAGGCATTTGAACATATTAAAGAGGCAATGTGCCAAGCATCGGTCTTAGCTACACCAGACTTCACAAAAGCCTTTATTATGGAATGTGATGCTTCAGGAAATGGAATTGGTGTTTTTTTAATGCAAGAAGGATGACCCATTGCTTTTGAAATTCGTCCAGTCAAAGGAAAGTATTTACACAAACCTATTTATGAGAAGTAAATGTTGGAAATACCACATGCACTAAAGCAATGGAGACCTTACCTAATGGGAAGACACTTCAAGGTAAAAACAGATCGTGATAGTCTTAAATATTTTTTGGAAAATATATTATCTTTAGAAGAGAAACAAAAATGGGTGACAAAGATGTTGGGTTATGACTTTGAAATCATCTACAAAAAAGGGAAGCAAAATGTTGTTGCAGATGCACTCTCAAGAAAGGGTGAGGATGTGGAAGAATTTCTTTGTGCCATTTATATTATCAAAATTGAGTGGATAACCAAAGCAAGGGGTGAATGGAACAATGATGAAGAGGTGTTTTCACTCATTCAAAAGATGCAGCAAGATCCCAGTACATCTTATACATTTAGCTGGAAAAATGATTCATTATGGTACAAATATCGCTTATATCTTTGTAAGAATTCCCAACTCAAACAAAATATTATTTTGAAATTGCACACCTCTCCCTTAGGAGGGCACTCAGGATGTTTAAAAACATACCATAGGTTCAAGAAGGAATTTTTTGGGGATGGCCATAAATTTGATATTTAGAAATTTATGGCAGAATGTTTGGTTTGCCAACAAAATAAAGTTGTGACAATTAAGGTCTTGGGTCTATTACATCCTTTAGCCATTCCAAGTCACCTTTGGGAGGAGATCTCAATGAATTTTATCACGGGTTTACCCAAGTATGAAGGAAAGAGTGTTATCATGGTGGTAGTTGATAGACTTACCAAGTATTCACACTTTTGTGCATTATCTTATCCTTTAAAGACAATACAGCTGCCAATGCATTTATGGAAACAATTCAAAAGTTTCATGGAAATCCAAAGATTATAGTAAGTGAGAGAGATCCCATTTTCACTAGAAATTTTTGGACGGAATTATTTTCTTGTCTTGGTACTCAATTAGCTCATATCTCATCTTATCATCCTCAATCTAATGGGAAAACTGAGATAGTGAGCAAATGTTTGGAAGAATATCTTCCTTGATTTGTATCTGATAAAAAAACACAATGGGTTAAGTGGTTACCTCTAACTAAAAGGTGGTATAACACTTCCTTCCATACTGCAACAAAAATGACCCCATTTATGGCACTTTATGGATATCATCCACCATCCATCACATCATCTTTAAGAGAAAATTCAAAGGTTCAAGCATTGGAATATCACATCGAGCATCAAAAACAAGTTCTCCAACTCTTAAAGGATAATGTCACTCTGTCACAGAATTGAATGAAACAACAGGTATATCAACATCGCAGTGAAAGCAGTTTTGATGTAGGTGACTGCGTATTTTTACGGCTACAACCATACAAACAAATGTCTCTCAAGCAAGCTAAGAAGGATAATAAATTATCGCCCAAGTACTACGGTCCTTACAAGGTGTTGCAAAAGATTGGTACTATGGCATACAAATTGGAGTTGCTTGCGTCTTCCCGAGTACACCCAGTTTTCCAATTTCATGCTTAAAGAAGGTTATTGGTGACAAGATTCCATTTTAAACAGTGTTTCCAGAACTTGACGAAGAAGGAAAAATTATATTTGAGCTTGAAGTAGTCACAGAAACAAGAACCCAATAGGTACTGGATCGATCAATTTCAAAGTATCTCATTAAGTGGAAGAACTTACCCACTGAAGATTCAACATGGGAGGATGAGAATTTTATACATAAGCATCCATAACTACTCAAGCGTTGAGGACAACATTTTTTTGAAGGAGATGGGCATGTTAGCTCGCTATAATACTAGTGTATCCCCCTTATTGTTCTTGTTGTGCCCATGTAGCCCCCATATTTTTATTGTTGTGCCCCATAGAAGCCCACTATTGTTATTGTTATGGCCTTACATTATTATTGTTATGTAGGCTTTGATTATATTTTGACCCTTAGACTCCTATATATACAAAGGAGGCCTTGTCATTTGTGTCATCAAAGAATTGTTCATTTATGTAATTTAAAGGAGGTTTTCCCCTCTAATAAGATAATTTTTAAGTCGTTGATCTATCTTTTCTGCGAGCTAGTTGCATAACATTATCAAAAGGGGATATCACAAACCCTACCCCCTTGGAGGAACATTGTCCTCTATGTTTTTTACTTGAACACGATTACAAAACATGCTTAGAAAAAACACAAAAGAATATTGTGAGCTTTATATACACAACTTCGTACAATAATTACAAAATTATTTACATTTTTTTAGCCAACAAACTAAAATGCATATGTTTTTTGCATTTGATAAGTCATCTCCCATGGATTCCTCGAGCTCAAAGTGCCTCCAATGCACCTTGACCTGCTTGATTACTTGATTTCATAGCGTGATTTGACTCCAATCTAGAATGCACAAAGGTTCTAGCTAGAATTCTCCCTCTGGTTCTACGTGTAACACCAACCAATCAATCACATGATTAACATCATGTACATATTTTTTGAGTAAGTAAACATGAAAAACATTACGAAATTTTAGTATTGGTGGAAAAGCTAGCCTATATTCCACTGCCCTTATTCTTTCAAGCACTTGAAATGGCACACAAAAATTGTGGTGTCGTGTTGGCACAAGACCCAATATTCAGAGAGCTTCTTTTGGTTCTAACTCGTAAATAAACATGATCCCCTTCCATAAATTCCTTATGCACTCTATGTTGGTGAATATTTCTCTTCTGCCTATCTTGGTCCACCTTTAAATTATGCCTAATGGTTACCATTTCTTGCTCCATTTCTTTGAGCATATCAAGCCCAATGAGAATCCTATTCACTGGATAACTCCAATTGATAGGAGTATTGCACCTTCTCCCATAAAGTGCCTCAAATGGACTCATTTTCAATGACTCCTAGTAACCATTGTTGTAGGGGAACTCTACTAGTGGCAGAAACCCTTCCCACTTCCTCGGCTAGTGCATATCATACATCCTAAACATGTATTCCAACACTCTATTTTTCCTCTCAATTTTTCCATCTGTTTGTGGATGGTATGTTGTGCTTAATGACAATTTTGTCCTTAAGGAAGCAAACATTTATTTTCAACATTTTGACATAAATTTTGCATCTCAGTCTTATAAATTTTTTTTGGGTACTCTTTGCAACCTCACAATCTCTTTTATGAAGAATTGAGCAACAATAGTTGATGTATAAGTGGATTTTACATGCACAAAATGAGTTTCCTTAGTCAATTTTTTATTACAACCATTATGGAATTGTTTTACTTGGTTATCTTTATCCTGTAATAAAATATATTGAAATTACTTCCCATTTCCATTCCAGAATGGGGATTGACTGTAGTCAACCTATTAGATGTATGCATTTTTCCTTTATTTTTTGGCATTCAATGCATTTAGAGATAAAATTACCCACCTCCTTCTTCATTCCAGGCCAATAATAATATTTTTTAATGGTTGTTAGCATCTTTTGGTAACCTAGGTGACTAGAAGATGGATTTTTGTGAAACTCATTCAGTATGAGCTTCTTCAAATTGCCCCACTTGGCACATGTATTCGATTTTTAAGTCTTATCGACCCATCTTCATAGAGAGTAAATTTCTTCACTCCATCTAGTTCTTGTTTCATCTCTTGTTTTAATTGTTGATATTTAATATCATTTTGGCCAGTTGTTTTAATTCTCTATTGGAGGTCAGTCCCATCTAAGCTTATGGTTGATATATGACATAACTACAATCTCTTGATGAGTGCATCAAAAACTTTATTTTCATTTCCTTTAATATATTTTTTCTTGTAATCAAATTCACTAATTATGGCCAACCATCTACCTTATTGGCATTTAGTTTAGGTTGATACAATAAATAATTGAGCCCTCCATGATTAGTCATCATGATGAATTTCCTTGCAAGGAGATAATGTCTCCACATTTTCAATGTATGAATGATTGTTACCAATTCTAAATCACGAGTCACGTATTTTTTCTTGTGCCCATTTAGCTTCCTTGACTCATAAGATACGACTTGGCCATCATGCATCAAGACTCCCCCAAGTCCTTCCAT
Organism: Pinus taeda; assembly: GCA_000404065.3. Classification (NCBI taxonomy): domain Eukaryota; kingdom Viridiplantae; phylum Streptophyta; class Pinopsida; order Pinales; family Pinaceae; genus Pinus; species Pinus taeda. Next base: position 20,642 of record APFE030828204.1, read on the forward strand.
GAAAGCATCTGTGCACACTACAAAGTATTCATTTGGGTATGCTATTCTAAGCACTTTTGTATGACTTAACAAATACTTTAGGATCTCAAATCTTGGAACACATTCTGTTGTCCACTCAAATCTATGCCATTTATTTTGCGATGTCATGATTGGGTGACCAATATAATTGGAGAAGGTTTTAATGAATCATTTGTAGTAATTTACCAACCCCATGAATGATCCAACTTTAGGCACTTTTCTTTGTGTTGGCCATTCCATAATTTCCTTGACATTTTCTAGGTCAACTTCCACACCCTCCTTTCAAACTATATGTCCCAAATATTAGATCTGAGACTAAAATAACTCACACATGATAACTTTTGCATTCAAATTATGGTCCCTCAATAGCTATATCACTACAACTAAGTGTTCTTCATGCTCCTCCTTGGGTTTTGAGTAAACCAAGATGTCATCGACAAACACTAACACAAACTATTCCAAGTAAGGGCTCAATACATTGTTCATTAGGCACATGAAGGTAGTTGGTGAATTAGTAAGCTCAAAGGGCACAACCACATATTCATAATTCCCATGCCTTGTTTTGAATTTTGTCTTATAAATTTCCTTGTCTTAATGTGCACTTGGTGATACCTATACTTCAAATCAATCTTTGAAAAGACTATTGCTTCTTGCAATTGATCAAAAAAATCATCAATTCGTGACAAAGGGAAACTAACCTTGATGGTGACCTTGTTAAGTTTCCTATAATATATGCACAACCTAAGTGTGATATCCTTCGTTTTTCACAAACAAGATCGGTGCTCCCTAGGGCAACACAATCGGTCTAGTATAGCCTTTTTCTAGAATTTCTTTGAGTTGTAGCTTCAACTCTACCAATTCCAGAGTGCTCATCCTGTAAGGAGATTTTGATGTTGTTGTTGTCCCAAGTAAAATATTAATGGAAACATCTAATTCTCTGTGTGAAGGTAAATGATGAATCTCCTCCAGAAACTCATCTTGGAATTGCTTCAAGATTAGGCACTCCAATAAATTATTTTTATTATCAACCTCAACATTGTTGTTAACTTGAACAACAAACATCTTGCATCCTTTGTGGAAACTATTTTTTGCATGCTTTATGTAATAATCCTCACTGATATGGGTTTCATATTCCCTTATATTACCCTTGTTTTCCCCTCTTCCCCCAATTGATCAAACAAATCATTAATTCGCGACAAATGTTTTATAGACATTTTTGGGCACTTCAACCCCAATCACAAATTTCCATAAACTGAGGGCTCTTAAGTCCCTAAAAGTGTTCCTTCACTACCTAAAGGAACAAGGTCAACTGATTACATCATCTCCCAGAAGTTCTCCACTGAAAACTGCTCATAAATGGTCAAAACTGGACCATACTAAAAGCTCAATGCAGAGGGTGCGATGCATATCACCTTCCCAGTGTACAAGGTGTGATGCATACTAAATTGCTCCTCTGTAGGGTGCGATGGTCGGGAATTGACAAATGGCAGGGACAAAAATGCGAGGTGGAAGATCATGGAATCTTCCAGAAGCTTCCCCTCTGACACTTGCCTCTCTATTTTTGACTAGGGCTGAGTAAGAGATCATAATTCTCCAAGTGGAAGCAGAAACTATCAGAGAAGGACACTAATCAAGATCCCAGAAGATGACTCACCTCTCTGTAATCATCTATACATGGATCCCTCATCACAGAGATCCAGAGGCTGGAATTTTGTATCTTATAGAGGAGTGTTGTTGGTTTTCTGGTGTACATTCATAGTGTTGGGTGATCTAAGCTTTGCTTGAGGTGAAGAAGGCTTTCTTGCTGGAGGATGATGCTGGGTCAGAACATATGGTTGTAATCCTCCTGCTTTTCTTGATATTAATAAAGCTATTCAAGTTTTCCTCCATATTCTTGTATATTTGATTATATATGCATTTGTATGGTTAACACATATATGATCCTGTGTTATTTATGATTATAGATCTCTGTTCTTCAATAGTAGTATGTTGCTTTGATTCCACAGGTGTTCTTTGAAGCTGGGCAGACGAAGAAGAAGCGGCAAAGATCTATTAGGAAGGAGAGGAACCAAATAAGGAACCAAGCACAAGACTAAGGTTGGTGTCCTTTGTTCCACTCTTATCTATTTTCATAAAGGAAAGCGAAAGTAGACTTTACTTGTTCATTTCTAAGATAGCTACCAGTCTTAGTGGGAATAGCAGCTCCATGCAGACACTATTCCCAATAACAGGTGTTCCTGGAACTGTCTTCTCTCTGTGAATTCCATTCTCTAAACAGTACCTATCAAACGCTTTGCTGCAATATTCACCTCCATTGTCTGATCTGAGACACGTCAACCTTTTGCATGTCTCATTTTCAACCAAAGCTTTCAATTTCTTGAAAGTATCAAATACATCAAATTTATTTTGAATGTAATAAATCCAGGTTTTCCTAGTTGCATCATCAATAAAAGTAACATAATAACAAGAGCCAGTGAGAGATGATACCTGAGTAGGTCCCCATACATTTGTATGCACAAGCTCTAATTTTTCGTTCTTCTTTTCTTTCCCAACTTTGAGGAATCTGACTCTCTTTTGTTTTCCATAAACACACTTCTCACAGAATTTTAAATCAACATGCTTCAAACATAGAAACAAATTTCTTGAGTGAAGAATTTGCATCCCCTTATCACTCATGTTCCCAAGCCTATGATTCCAAAATGTCGTATCTTCTCTTGTAGATGTTAAAGCATTAACAAAATTAGAAATACCATTTCATAAATACAATGTACCAACCTTTTCTCCTTTTTCTATTACCAGGGCTCCTTTAGTGACCTTACATGTTTTAACTGTAAAAGTAGTTACACAACCTTCACCTCCCAACTGCCCTGTTGAAATTAGATTTTTCTTTGGATCTGGAACATGCCTTACCTCCTTCAATAGCCAATGATTTCCATTCTATTGTTTTATGAAAACTGTACCCATTCCAATGATTTTACAAGGTTTGTCATCACCCAATCAAAACTGTCCAAAATCTCCTTGAACATAATCATGAAAATGTTTCCTATCAACTGTGGCATGGAATGAGGCCCCTGAATCTACCACCCAGGCATCAATAATATTTTCTAATGAAAGAATCAAAACATATTGAAACACATCGCTTATCACATTCGCTTCATGATTTTTTTCTTGATGTGCGTCTCCTTCTTTTTCCTTCTGAGACTTGCAGTATTTCTTCAGGTGTCCTCTCTTCCCACATTTCCAACACGCTATCCCCAATGTGGACTTGGATCTGTGTTTCCTTGACTTACTGCGATATCCTGGGCTCTTTCCTCTTTCCATTTTTCTTCCCCTAGTCTCTGCAGTCAAAGCATTACCTGGTGTCTCACAAGAGCTTTTCCATCACATTTCTTGCTAAGGATTGCATTGACAACATAGTCAAAATTTAAAGTACTAGATATAGAGATAGAGTTAGTAATGGCCATAACTAAACCATTCCAACTTTTTGGCATTGAGCATAGAAATAATAGAGCCCTAACTTCATCATCAAAATTTACCCCTGCATAACTTAACTCATTGGTAACTATATTAAATTCATTTAAATGATCAGCAATAGATCCACCTTCTAACATCTTCATATTAAATAAACACTTCATAATAAATACCTTATTTGAGGTTGAAGGTTTTTCATATAGTTTGGACAATGCTGACATTAAACCATCCATTGTCATTTCCTTTGAAATATTAATGGAAACTGATGCCACTAGGCACAACAATATTGTTCCAAGTGCCTTTCTGTAGAGAATATCCCATTCTATGTCTGTCATATATGTTGACTTCTTTGTCTTTCTGCTCAATGGTAGGTACAGATCTTTCTAATACAAATAATCTTCCATCTGCATCTACCATAGCTGATAGTTTTGGCGGTTAATTTTTTTGACCCTAAACCTACCATCTTCCGCCATTACTCTCACTCGAACCAGGAACCCTTCTCTCTTGCAAGTTTATCAGCCAAATAGACCTTCGGCTTTGATACCATTTGTTAGAAAATTATATATTACAGAGCAATGGAACACATAAAATATATTGCATAAATATAAACACAGAAAACGCATAAAACAAGAGAGACACAGATATATTTGATTCACGCAATTTTGCGCTACGTCTATAGAGAAACAACGAGTCCTTCATGTTATATTATTGAGAAAAAAGAAGAGATACAACCTACACTAGATCCACTTTAATTCCCTCTTCGCTCTCACATAATCTCCTCTCTCTTTCTCTCTCAGAATATAGATCTACATAGATGCAATACAATCCCCTCATTTATAGCGAGGGGTTGCCTTCTAGGGAAAAAGAACCCTAAATTAAACATAACTTCTACTTTCAAATCTTTGCCTAATGGACAGCCCAGATTCGAGGGTGCTGCCCCCAATCCCCTACTAGGGGGGGCTCCAAATAATCGTCGTTGGCCCCCCGTGGACGCCCTTAGCAGCATACATTTTACGGGTGGATTTGTCGTCACATGACGAACTGGGGTCTAATGCAACGATACCACTAAATAAAGAAGGTAATCAGGATCCACACCCAACACTTTCTTTACCATATCCATTCACCTCTCCTGACTTTCCCAAGTTTTCTTGATTAGAATTAAGTTACAAAAAAAAATCGCTAATAAATTATTCTAGAAAGTGTTTAACTATGAAGTATATGGTACCAACTACAAATGAACACCATATATCACCAATAAACATATGGTGAAACTGAAGTGTTCAACAAGTTCCTAAAAAACCATCTAAGATGTTTTGCCTTTAAAAAACATAATAATGGATATGATGACTTGGCCTCTTAAAATGGTGAGAGAATGTGTTTAAATTTTTTATCCAAATTAAATTTTAAACTGATTTTTAAAATAACCTTTTAAATAATATAATATTCATATTTCATTAGAAATTTATTACAAAAGTAAATTATTTTATACACTTTTCCTATTTCAATTTTAGTTAATTACATAAGTGCATAAAAATAAATGGAAAAATAGCAAAATTACTTGTGATAAAAACGAAATTAAATAAGAGACTAGAGGAATGTTGGGATTTCTCGTATTAGAAACGAATGAGACTATCAAGAATGTTTGAAAAATGTCATTATATGAAATATTCCGTTTTTTTTATCTGGTCAAAATTGACGGAATCTGCCTATGGTATTTAGAGAGTCCAAGGAAAATCATAACATAGGGTCCTTAGAGAGTCCATCAACTATAATAGGGGAAATAGCTAAGCATTTAGATTATTCGGGTTTATCTATCTTGTTGTGTTTTTTCTTGAGAACTTGGGATGACCATCTCTAGTTTAATCTGAGGGACAAAAACTCGTGGGTGTTATATTTATTGTGGTGTTTTCCCATGGTATCATCCCATGGTATTTACCTTAAGCTTTCGAGGGAAAATAATAAAATAGGGTCTTTAGAGAGTCCATCAAGCCTATAATATAGGATAGAAGCTGAACATTTAGATGATTCAGTTTATCTATCTTGTTGTGTTTTTCTTTAGAACGTGTGATGACTTGTTCTAGTTTGATCCTGGGGACGAAAACTGTGGGTGTTATTTTTTCTGGTATATCCATCCAGGGTCCACAATTGTACTTCAGTGCATTTTTCTTCTCTTTTGATAAGGAGTAGTAGATGCCATTGCAAGTTTTGATTGCAATTGTTTTTAACTAGAACACCTATATGTACCAAATCGGTTGATTATTTCATTGTTTAGGATATTACACTATCATTAAACTCATCATGAGATTTAGTAAAATCCAAACCCTCCTAAAAAATATACACTAAAACTAGATACATTATAATATGAAAAGCACATTGTTTTAGTAATGTATTATTTCTTGAGACAAAGAATTTTATTCATCTGCTGTGAAGCCATTCTTGAATCCATCAAACATCTGAATGAAATAAACGCTCACTCTTTTGGGAGGGAATGGAAACTAACAACTAGGATTTGTGGTCAGACATGACACCCAAGAAAATAAAGGGAAAATACACATGTGCATCAACAGCATTATCGATTTAATACTAGAATATCTAACATCAAGTAACAAATATGTAATTATGCTGATAATTGATCTCTTTCCGAAAATGCTTTTGTTGGGAATGAGGTCACTGAAACATCCTTCTCATCTTTTAAATATACCATGTGACCAATCCCAATATTAGTTGTACCAAATTTTACTATGAATTTCTTCTTCAAATGTGGCACCTCTCATAGTGGATATAGGGTAGTACTCATACAAGAATGGAACCCTTTGGAAATCACCTCTAAGTAATTTCATGATTCCAATTTGCGTAAATTCACACGTGAAAAACAAATGATTGTCATCATGCAAATTGTAAACACTTGGCATGAATACCTTATTGGGTGATACTTCTAGATTAAGACTAGCTATCATAGTCTAAAGTTCTTGGATTAAGGTTATCTTCACTAAAATAATATTAGTGGGCCACCAAAATACTAGTGTATGAATATGAGACTATTTATAATAAAGATAAACAAAATGTTGTAGTAATTCTTGATATTTATCCTTTGAAAGTTGGTTTAAGGAAGTTGGTCAAGAATTTCTAGAAAATGACACTATCATTAAACTCATCCATGGGCTTTAGGAAGATCCCAACCCTGCTAAGGAGTATAGGTTGAAACTAGATACATTACAATATGAAAAAAAACATTGAAACAAACATTGTTCTAGTAAAGTATTATTCCTTAGAACAAAGAATCATAGAAGAATTTTATTGATCCGCTACATCAAGCCACTCTTGATTTCATAAAACATATGAATGAACTAAATTATCACTCTTTCGGGAGGGAATGGAAATTGACATCTAGGATTTTGTGGCCAAATGTGACACTTGTTAAAGAAATAAAGGGAAGATAGACATGTGGGTTAACATTATTATGGATTTAATAATGGAATATCTAAAGTAAAACAACATATATGTAGTCATGGTGATAGTTAGTCTCTCTCTAAATATGTTCTTTCTTTACCATATCCATTCACTCTTCCTAGTTTCCCAAGTCTTTCTCGATTAGAATTAAGTTACAAGAATTTTTCACTAATAAATTATTCTAGAAAGTGTTTAAAACATAAACTAGAGGGTACGAACTACAAATTAACACTATATACCACCAATAAACATATGGTGAAACTGAACTGTTCAAAAAGTTCCTAAAAAACCATCTAAGATGTTTTGCCTTTAAAAAACATAGTAATGGATATGATGAATTGGCCTCTTAAAATGGCGTGAAAAAGTGTTTAAATGTTTTATCCAAATTCAATTTTAAATTGATTTTAAAAATAACCTTTTAAATAATATAATATTCATATTTCATTAGAAATTTATTACAAAATTAAATTACTTTTTATACTTTTCCTATTTCAATTTCAATTAATTACATAAGTGCATAAAAATAAATGGAAAAATAACAAAATTAGATGTGATAAAAACGAAATTAAATAGGAGACCGACAGAATGTTGGGCTTTCCCATATTAGAAATGAATGGTACTATCAAGAATGTTGATCGAGAATGTTTAGAAAATGTCACTATTTGTAATATTTCTTTTTTCTGTTCTAGTCAAGCTGGACGAAATCTGTCCATGGTATTTAGAGAGTCCAGAGAAAATAATAAAATAGGGTCTTTAGAGAGTTCGTCACGCCTATAATAGGGGATAAAAGCTAAGCATTTAGATGATTGTGGTTTTTATATCTTGTTGTATTTTTCTTGAGAACTTGGGATGACCAGTTCTAGTTTGATCCCAGGGACGAAAATCTGTGGGTGTTATTTTGTCTGGTGCTCTCCCGTATTAGAAACAAATGGCACTATCAAGAATGTTGGTCAAAATGGATGGAATCTGTCTGTGGTATTTTCCCATGGTATCATCCCATGGTATTTACCTTCAGTTTCGAGGGAAAATAATAAAATAGGGTCTTTAGAGAGTCCATCAAGCCTATAATAGGGGATAGAAGCTAAGCATTTATATGATTCGATTTATCTATCTTCTTGTACTTTTTCTTTAGAACTTGGGATGACTATTTATAGTTTGATCCTAGGGATGAAAACCAATGGGTGTTATTTTGTCTAGTAGATCCGTCCGGGATCCACAATTGTACTTCAGTGCATTTGTCTTCTCTTTTGATAAGGATTAGTGCATGCCATTGCAGGTTCTGATTGCAATTATTTTTAACTAGAACACCTAAATGTGCCAAATTGGTTGATTATTTAGTTGTTCAGGATATTACACTATCATTAAACTCATCATGAGCTTTAGAAAGATCCTAACCTTCATAAAGAGTATACACTAAAACTAGTCTATACGTTATAATATGAAAAACACGTTCTAGTAAAGTGTTATTCCTTGAAATAAAAAATTATAGAAGAATTTGATTCATTTGGTGTCAAGCCATTCTCGATTTCATGAAACATATGAATGAAATAGATGCTCACTCTTTTGAGAGGGAATGGAAACTAACATCTAGGATTTTGTGGCCAGATATAACAACTTCCAAGGAAACAAAGGGAAAATACACATGTGGGTCAACATCATTATCGTTTTAATACTAGAATATCTAAGGTGAAGTAACAAATATGTAATATTTATGGTAAAGTAACAAATATGTAATTTTGGTGATAATTGATCTCTCTCCAAATATGCCTTTTCTTTCCCTATCACATCCATTTACCCTTTTTTAATAAGTCTTTCTTGATTAGAATTTTAAGTTATGTGGAATAACCACTTTAATTGCTTTTTTATGGGGACAATATTTTCACTACTAAATTATTGTGAGCTATTTAAATTATAGGGTACCCAATTACAAATGAGCACTATATATCACCACTAAACATATATTCAAAGTGTTTAACAAGTTCCTAGAAAACCATCTGAAATGCTTTGCTTTTAAAAGTCACACAAATACATATGACTGCTTAGCCTCGTAAAATAGTAAAAAAAATGTATTTAAATATTTATATTAAATCATATTTTTTTTAACACTTCTTTCATTCAAATTTCAATTAATTAAAAACACCATAGGTGCTTAAAAACAAATGGAAATTTAACAAAATTAATTCACATAAAAATGAAATAAATGGGAGAAGGTAGGAATTTTGGGCTTGCTGTATTAGAAACGAAATAATATGCAAATTCAATGGGAATATTCACAACGGTCTCCATAAGTTGATAATGGGAGATATTTAAGTGTTTCCTAGAGTGATATGTAGTATTTGTGTGTGAAGTTGTAACAATGTTTGATGGAGACTATTAACCCAATCTGAATTATTGGCTAGCTTAATCCATGAGCCGTGTCGTATATATAGAAATTCATAACCAATAGAAGCCCTATAATCGGCTTAACTCCTTCCCCTTAGCCATAATTATTTAATTAATTAACTAAAAAACGCACACAGACGAAAATTGCCTTCAACTCAACTCATAGTCTATGAAGAGAATGAAAGAAGGACAAAGCAATTTAAACTGTAATGAGAATTAAAGGATAATTTTCACTCCTTAAAAAGCCAAGAAGAAAAAGGAAAGGAATATCTAATCATTCAAGAAAAGAAAGGAGCAAACCTAGCGTAGCGTAGATGTAAGGGTAAATGGTTTTACTTTTTTTTATTAACATATTTTATAAATATCATCATGTCATGTTTTCAAATTTGGAAAAAATAAAATGGTTTTGGAGGGCCTTATTTATAAAAGTTGTTGGGCATATAAATGATAGAAAATGACACATTTGGTGAATACCAATCACATTTACTAATGTATTTGTGTTAGTAAATAATAGGAGGATTTTTTTTTTTTATATTAATTAGTATAAAATTTGTTGCTTACATCACATGTTATTTCAGGGAACACTGAAAGAAGTTTTCATTTTTCTGAATTTCCACTCACATGAAAACGGGAAGATGACAAACTTTTTAAAATAGTAGTAAATGCATAGATTTCCTTGATTTCTAGCAAATGGTGGAGGAAGTATATATATATATATATAATCCTCTTCTCTCCATAGAGTGAACAAGTTCCTACTCCTCGTCAATGGAGTAGTACAACAACAATAGTGTTGAGAAATCTAGGGTAGAGTATCACTTAGGTTTCTTTACTTGATTTCCTTTTAATCTATGACACTTTCCTATGTTATTAGATTAGGGAATCATTGTTATTAATTTGTTTTGTTCGTCATCAAGACATATTCCAATAATAAGATCATAATGAAAACAAAATAACACTAGGGATGGGCTCCAAACTAGGGAAAAAAACCCCACAAGGGGGAAAACCCGAAAAATATTCCTTATAGAATCAATTCATTGAATACTTCCAGGACCCTGACCCAAGACCAACCATAAGAAAAACGATCCAAAACCATTCAACAAAATTTTTGCAACACAAATCTGAGGAAACCCTAGTTTCCTCTGTTAGCACCTAAATTCGCCTTAGGCTGAAAGAAGGCAAAATTTAGGGTAACCACAAATCACGCTAAGTCTGGTAGCTAGCCCTACCAGAACAGGAGAGGGCTCTCTCCGAGTCACACTCAATGAATAGATAAATGAAAAGGCCTGAGATGACTTATAGTGAACTATTTATCTTAGGCTAGTAAGTGAATACAGATACAAGAAATGATTTTTATGAATGACTGTGTTTATGGGATGATATGGGACCAATGGACCTCAATGAACAGAGAGCTTAATACAAAGGCATGGATTATTTCATGAGGCAAGATAGGCAGAAAGCCTAGCAATTTAATTTAGGATAGTGCGGAATGGAGAGATTGATTAAGAGGGTGAAAAGGACATAGACAACATGAATCCTTTTCAACAGAAGAATGATCACTGAACATGAAATTTTCCCACAGGCAGAGCAATAAAATTGAATTCTACCTTAGCTAACTCAGAAAATTTCACTGGAAATGAATATGATATGAACTATGAAACATAACAAGATACATATGAAACATAAGAGACACATTTTCTACACTCACAACCACATGAATCTCATGAAATAGAGCCACTGTCTTTCATTAATCCTCTGTAAAAATATACAATGCAGAAACAGAGTTTCTTTCCCAAAGTCTCCCAGAAGTTACAAGCCAACCAAACCTTTGCAAATGGTTTGCATACAATATATAGAATGTGCCATTAAGAGATAGAACGTCCAAGGGTTGGGGAGTTACTCGAATCATTACAAAATGAAGGTGGAGAGCCAAACATCAACTACAGGTGCAGCGCCACAAACATGACAAATGGCATGGGTGGCCCTTTGCCTTCCTTTTCCACTTGGATAACTACCCATCTGGAGTGAAAATACTTTTAAAACCACCTTAGGTGCTGAAAAAATGAATTTTAGATGAGGGGGCCCACTTATGAAAAGTCGGGAAGTGAAATTTCGCGAAACAGAGGCATTTTGGGCCTTTTTTTCCTATATGCACCGCACCCCTTTCTGTATGCGTCGCGCCACTTTGAGGCCAGTTTTGAGGCACTTGTAGGAGTCCAAAATGTGCCCAAGTGTTCTCATTGGAAAGCCTATCCTAGCTATTTTCTAACCCAAGTGGAATTTTTTAATTTGGAGCTTATTTTCCCCTCCAAATCTTCATTCTCCCAAGACTGCTTCCTGTGTGTCAAAATAGGGGTAGTGAAGCCATTTTTTGGGTGTTTTTGACCTCCTGGAGACTCAAATCATGCCCAAATTTCTTGCATGAGTGCCAGTAGTTGTGATTTTGCATGCTGAATCCAAAAATGCAAACCATTTCTCATTTGTAGCTCCCAATCCTATGTGTCGCGCCAGTGGCGCGGCGCGTATAGAGAAAAAACCTATGTTTGTGCCAAAAAATTTCCATGCGACCAAAATTGTCCCAAATTTCTTGAAATTTGGGCTGGAGGTTCTCTAAGAGGCACTATGTTGGGCCACAGAAGCTTCAGCCAATATTCGAAGCTAATCTTTCTCTTTTGCCTCTTTTGTTTCTTTGCTCAATTTTGCCTTTAAATTCCTTATTTGTGCCTTGCAAACATGATTGCGTGCCCAATAATGGTTTTTCATGTGCCTGAGCATGTACTTGTCCTTGTTTGCTTTCACCAATCACTGTGTGTCTCCATCTCATACTCTAATGAATGTTGTGAAGCCATGACTGCTGTGTATATTGTACCTTGGCTTCCCTTTGATGATGGTGTGAGGCTGAGTGCCTTTGTGATATCTGTCACCAAGGGGAACAATGAAACAGGGAGTATTAGGAAGGGAGTAATGTAATGGGAATAGGGGTTATAGGGAGAAATTTGTTTAGGGATATGGGAGGAGTTTGGGTATTTTGATAGGGTAGGGTTTGGGGTGTCATGTTGACCAAATAGTGGAGGGATAGGGGAGAGGTTTTGGTAGTAATTTAGGGTAGGGATATTAGGAAAAATGAGAAAGGGAGGATAGGAAAAATGGTAGGTGAGGGAGAAAATGATGGGTGGAATGGAACCTTGGCACTAATAACTCACTTTAGCAACCCTATCCATCATGGTTCTTGGTGATTTCTTATGGTTGATTTTATGCATTTGGTTGCATTCAAACATTGGTATAAACCATCATATCATTGATAAAACTTGATGAACAAATGATGTCAAAGAGCCTACCTTTCAATTTTATAGGCTTCACAAAAATTTGGAGTGATTTGGCACTTGTTTCGGCCCTTGGTCTATGTGTGCCGCTCGCAAAGCCAAGTGCACCACGCCCTTAGAAAAATTGTATTGTGGGTAGGTTGCGTGTGCGCTGCGCCCTCTGTGTGCACCACACTCCTGGGTATATGCGCCGTGCCCTCTAATGCCGCCGCCAAATCACTCAACCGCTCACCAGTGCACACTCACGCCTTTCCAACACTTCTCCAAGGTTTGTAATAGCACAATGCCTTTGTTTTTGAAAAAAAATTGTATATATAGCCTTGGAAGAGATGGATTCAATTTTTTCCTCTTCAAAAACCCATTTTTCTAATGTTTGAGTTTTGCACTTTTTCACTGGCTTTAAAACACACTGATTTTCACTTTCCCTTTGAAATTTTAGCTCAAATGATGAAATTTTCGGCACTCTTTGCAGAGATTTCATGACAGGACATTTTGCCATGAAAACCATGACTGCATCTGAAAAAATCAACTGGTGACTTTTTTTGAAAATTTTGTCATAAATGACATTGTTTGACTTTTCTTCAAAACAGCATTTTGAAGAAGAGTCTGAGTCTATCCGCATGATGATGAAGCTCTCTGAACCATAACTCTGTAAGGGCCTCACTCTGGCCTGCATGACTTTTCTGGACATGTTCAAAGACCAAATTGATGAATTCCTAGACCTAGACCTCGAAATGACCTTTGTCCTTTAAAGGACCAGACCTTGACTGTCATGAAATTTGATTATTATTGACAAAAGACCTGAGCCAGCAGGAGCCAGACATGAGGGGGAATGACTATCATGACCTTCTCCGTCAGATTATGGCATGCCCCTAGTGGAATGCAACTGGGATAATGGAGCAGGACACCTAAACATGAAATGCATAAAGAGTTTTTATCTCTGATGGAGGACTGACCAGGCCGACTCTAACATCCTCCAACAACTCGCTTGTGTGAACTCTTAGAAGTGTCAAAACATATTTTTTCTTCCTTCTCTCTTATTAACTGCCCTCCTGTCTATTGCGCTCTTAATCAGATCAAAAAAAATTATGTAATGTATATATCCAAATGAGGATGAGTTCCTCCTTTTATAGGCATCTTGAGGGTAGATTAGGCCTCTTCTAGGTCAACATGAATAAGTTGGCTAACTTACCTTTTGGTGCCTTCTAGACTCAACTTTAAACATAAAATATATTTCATTGTTTTGATATTGGCGCCATGCAAGGTTTATTAGATCATGAATGGACCTTTCGACTTTGCACAAGACCCAAGAGGAGACAATGGGTGCTTGACTAGAACAATAAACCAATGGGAAAGAAACCCATTTCAAAAATAACTAAATAAAAAAAATTCCAAAAAATAAATCTTTTCCTTTTTCTAAGTCCATCAATAATTACATCAAGTCATGACTTATACACAATTATGAATACCGACACTAGTTTCATTTCAACACTCCCTCTTAACTAGGGAGGTATTCATAATTGACCCTAGTTACAAGGAGAGTACTTCTATTGGATTATTCTCATAAGAAGAGTCGACTTTGTAGGCCATATCATAAGATAACTTTTTAGCTTATGTCAGTGCATCTCATCATACCAAACAACATTTTCATATAGCAAGGTCTTGACTAATAGCTCCATCTCTCCACTAGATTAGAGCACAATGTTGGGGATACAATGCTTTATAAGCGGTACCTTCATCATTGTCTCTCAAGGGACATGCCCCATCTGGATGTTCACAAGGTATGTCCTTTTAACACCATTCTTGTCTTAGATTTACACATCCTCAAGGAATCTCCCCTTCGACTACTCTTTCCTATTGGATGCCCTACCTCATCCTCAAATAGTATCGGTATTGGTCTCATATTCTTACCCAATCCTCCATTCTTTCTTCATGATTCGAAGACAAGAATGATGTTTCTATATCTCCCTCTTAACCAAGGAGGATCTACCCATTCCTTTAGATGAAAGGAATGTACTTAAGATCCTTCTCAACTAGGGACTTGCTTCCAATATCAGTTGTATATTCTTCAATGGAGATCATGATACTATCAACTTCTTGTAGACCTCTTTTTTCTGCATCTTCAACTTCTATGCACATCATGGAGTCATCTTATTTCACAAATATTTTTAGGGACAAGCCAAAACTTTCTATATCATTAATATTTACCTGGTTCATATTCACGAACCCATCATTGAGCTTTAATCTCACTCCCTCTAATCATCGGGAATGTGATGACCAATCATCTATCTATAACTTGCTACGTTCCTTGTCGATGTTCTTCTTCTTGTCAACATGGTTTACAATGTCATCAAATTCTTTGGACCAAGTTCCATACGGAGCTAGTCAATTCATGGAATTGATTCATCATCATCTTCTTGTAATAAATCTTCTTAGGCATCAGAAACATATCGAATATCAAAATCATCCTTTATCATGGTATTCCTTCAAACATCTAAACAAGAGGAGTCATCTTCATATCAAGCTTATTGTGTCAGAGCTTCTAGAGCTCCTTCTCAAGTCATCAGTTTTTCGTACTTTATGAGATCATATCAGGAAATGATCACTATCCTTATGCCTTCATCCAAAAGATCCCAAACAAGTTCATAGCACATCACGCTTATGAAGCCAAACATATGCCCACAACCTGCTCTTCCTGCAAACTGAAAGCATGAGTTAACTAAATTAAAGGAGAATCTCAAAACATGCATTATTTTATTCAGTCATCTAGTCTTCCTCAAAATGCTCCCAATCTTGATGAAGAGGCTTCATCTGTTATAGTTGTACTAGAAAAATTCTAAGAAGCATGTTTACATCTAAGAGATTAGAAAATATTTGTAATATCATCATGGTCCTTCTTTCACTAGATGAGGAAATATTCCTATGAAATTATTAAAAAGAGGATCCTTGAGTGATCCTCACAAATTGGTTGTTACAGGAGCTTCTTTACTATCATATGTTAGATGACTATTATCAATGCAACAGGATTTTGTACAACAGATTCTTCTAGACGGTCTTCTTCTCTAGGCATCCATATTCTCATGGCCAATCTTCACATGAACCATTATATCAGAGTGCCCAAGGATCCAACTTCATTACCAATTTTACCACTTACAAGGTCCTTACAGGTCCTTCCTCTCATCATGCTTTCCATAGGATGTTCCTTTTCTTTATTCATGATGCATCTACAACACTTATTGATAATCACAACCACACAAAATATACGATAACAAAACCATTATGTCAATCTTGAAAATCTATTGTTTCCATGGAATTTTAGAGGATGGAATCCTAGGGTTTACAAATCGCAACTCTAGATCTAAGGACTTGATTTCATATACAACTCATCATCCTTATTTAATCATACTTTTCATATGCCCTCAAGGTTACATAGCTTTGATATAGGGGCTTGCTATTCTGGATGACATGGTCTCTTTATCATTTTTCTCCAAGGTGTGCATCAACTCAAGATATTATTCATTGTATCTATCTTCTTTCTAAACTTGCCTCTTCTTGCTTCAGGATCAATATGCTACTGCTCTTCTACTCGCAAGTTAGTGATGTACGGGTCCAAAGAATTGAATTTTATGGATGCAATGATATCCCTTTACCCAAGAATTTTCTTAAGTTTTCTTCTATCAAAATTGTTGATCGATTTTGAATGCTTCAACAATGATTTGTCAAAGAAGAATGTTTCTTGCACTTGTTCCAAGGAAATATATTTGACATCATTGTCATACTATTATGACCTTACCCATTACATATGTATGATATGTCAGGGCTTCCTTTTCAATGTGAATAGTCTTTGAACATATAACTTCCTTATATATGTTTATGCTATGGGACTAGGGATTTCAAGGCGAACACTTAAACATGTTACCTATTGATAGAGCTTCTTGGAAATATAAATATTTGAAAGAATACCTTTCCAATGTCAAGAGAGGAGGCTAACTCACTGTTTATTAGATTCAAACTGAGTATCTATCTATCTATATATATGTTACACAAAAATATCATCACCATGACTATTTGTAGTCAGTATGAGTCTATCATCACTTATATTGTCCTCCTAAGCAAGTCTCAGACCTCAGATCTTCATGTCAAGATTTGCAAATGAGAGAAATACATTAAAAATCAATAAATCTCTAGTTCCGCACTTTCTTTCACTTTTGCATGCGGGCCCGCACCCTTTTTTCATATTACCTGCGTATCTGCACACTCTGTTTTGTAATGGGGTGGGTGCATACCCCTGTAAAATTCAAAAAGGCGTAAGTTTATTCTAAAAAACTCACTTTGGGTTAATTCTAGATGATTCTAGAAGGAATTTTGATGTGGATTGTTCGCTCCAAGGTGGTTCATGCATCCCAAAAGAGAAGGAGCTAATCCCTTGATAGGAGGAGCTATCCCTTTGAAGGAGGGCTTTATCTCTTTGAAGGAGGACCTAGTAACTTCCCTCCATTGCACTATAAATTAAGGCATTGGGTCAGTTGCTAGAGAGGTTAGAAGCTGAACATTTTTAGGGTAAATGCTGATGGAATTGGGACTTCCTAGTTAAACTTGAGAGGAGAGATCACATACCTTTTGGTTTCATTGGGAAGTGAGTGAAACTTGTCAAAGTAGAGGAGACTTCTTGTTGGACCCTGGGAGGAGCTTGTACAGCATCAAGGCACAGGTTGTAAAGTTCTTCTTTGATTTGAATTAATACAATTAGATTCATTTTTCTCAAAAAATTGTCTTATGTGGTTTGTTTCGTAATATCCTTGATCATTATGATGAATATGCTTTACGATATTGGCTTTCCAGGTGTTATTTAATTTGTTTGCTTGTTTGTGTTTGCAGACTTACTTCAAGGAAGCTCATTTGGAGCAAGGGATGTAGAAATTTTGAATAATTCAACACATATTCAACAGAGATTATCCTGATCATGTACTATTGTGGAAAAAATACACAATACATAAGCTCCTCTACGTTGATCATCAATATAGCAGCATCAATAACAATAAAACATCAAGAGCATTCACACACTAACACAGTATGTATCCCGGGGAAAGCATCTCGCTAAAAACCCCAACTATCTGTATATTAATGATTGAGTGATGTAACATTACACAGCATAATACTTCTCACAAGTATCTCCACCTCTGTTACACACAATACAGCTTAGATCTGAATCAATCACTGGCTCAAATCTCCTCCGCTGCTTGCCTGCCTCCTCTGCGCAATCCTGCATGAGAATTGATGATAATTCCAAGGCAACCACGTATTTCCTTGGAAAAATCACGTGAGCACAAGCTACAATGTGGGCAAGTACGTGAGCAAACTCATTGGCATACTCAATCCCTTGATTGTGCAAGATCTCATGCACAACTATAGTCACAACTGATAGCAATCTGATTCTCTAACACCTGTCCCTGATGAACTGAACATGAACTGACATGCAACTGATTTAACTGATGTATTCATTAGTTGTATTATGAGTTAATAACTTGTGAATTAATTAATAACTAATTCACCCAACTCATCTCTAGTCTATTTGCCAGTTAGACTAAATACAACCAGTTTAACAAAGCTATACTGAACACAACTCCATCAACTGCACCTCCAGTCCACTAAACTCAACTCACTTGAGTTCTAACTGAAGTCCTGCATGCAAAAACTCAACTGACTCATAAGAAAAGTGTACTTCCTTCTGACAGCTGCATGTTCCACCTCTATAGCTCAAACTGAAGTGCTCCAAGAGAATAAGACAAAGTTTATAGTCTAAATATTATTATGAGCTAATAATATTTGACTGTTCTATATTTAGACTGAGCAGTCACTCCGCTGTGGTGTCACTCCGTTGTGGTCTAAAAATAGAATCCATCTATTTTTCCAACTTGATCAATTCATCCATAAACAGCAACCTGCAATCCATAGACATGATCCATATGTCTAAAAATAGACATAGTCTAAAAATAGACTTGCGCCAAAAATAGCCTGCGGGCCCACTTAGTGAAGGCGCCTCTTTTCACTAAGCTCCATCATCTTGTTGCAATCTCAACACTCCCTCTCGACAAGATATGGATTATCAGCAACCCCTATCCTGCCTCGATGGTACTCGAATTTTCTCCTGGTGAGAGCCTTCGTCAGAATATCAGCATCCTGATCCTCCGTTGGAATGTACGAAAGTAACATGATCCTCCGCTGCACACAATCTCTGATATGATGGTACCTAATGTCCTTGCTGCCATATACGCGGCCTCTTGGGCTGCCTACCCAATCTGCATCCACGAAGCCACATAGCTTCACCTCATCCAATCCATATCCCGATGTGCCTCTCTTGAGCCTGCACACATGCGACTCCACCAACTGTCGATAAGCAGTGGCATCCACTACCTCCACTGAAGTAGCATCCTCCTTCCTCCAACCTTTAGGAAGGAACGCAGTCTTCACATCCAACTGATGAATGTGCCACCCCATCTGCACCTCTTTGTAGATCCATCTCGAACCTACCATTGATTTCCCCTCCGGTCTAGGAACAATCTCCCATGCACTGTTTCTGACAATAGAATCATACTCTTCCACCATGGCGTCTACCCATGCGGGATCCTCCACAGCTTCCTCGAAAGAGGATGGCTCAGTCACAACACACTTGCTCATAAGAGCCATGTATCCAGTGTACCGATCAGGTGATTGTCTCTGCTTGCGTTGGGCTGTAGGTGGTCCTACAACTTTCTCTGCATCTTGAGCCAGTCGCTCAGCTTCTGTCAAGCGCTTTCGCCCTCTGATGGTTGGCGCTGCATGAGTGGTCTCTTCCACTCCATGAACCTCGTCCTGTGGCTGATCCACGTCCTGAAGCTCATCCTTAGGAACTAATAGCTCCCCATCTGCATGCAAGTGTAGCTCCCTCTCAAGCGAACACTTCATGGCTTTCTCCTCCTGAAATTTTATATCCTGTCGCACAACAGTTTTACCACTTTCTGGAAAATACACACGATAGTTGTGGGGCGTATCAGTGTACCCCACAAATATCCAACCTCTGCAGTCGGCTCCAACTTCTTTCTGGCATCCTTCGTTACATGCATGTAAACGTTAGCACCAAAAATCCTCAAATGAGAAAGATCAGGCTTCTTACCAGAATAAGTCTCCTCAGGTTTACTCATGCCAAGTATCCTATGAGGACAACGGTTCTGCACATAAACTGTTGTATTGCATGCTTCCGCCCACAAGTGAAGGGGTAGGGCCTGATCATGCAACATTGCTCGTGCAGCACCCACAATCGTTCTGTTCTTCTGCTCAGCTACCTCGTTCTGCTGTGGGTTATGGGGAGCTATGAGCTCTCTACGAATCCCTTCTGCCTTGCAGAAATCCTTGAACTCGTCCGAGATGTATTCACCACCATTATCGCTCCTAAGAGCCTTCACCTTCTTCCCCGACTCCTTCTCGACCAGTGCTTTGAATTCACAGAACTTTGAATATGTCTCGCTCTTCTTCTGCATGAAGAAGATCCAGCACTTACGAGATAAATCATCAACAAAAATCACATAATACCTGTGTTTTGCTGTCGAAGCAACTGAGAAAGGTCCACACACGTCTGTGTGAATTCTCTCAAGGATCGTCTTGGCGCGACTATCCTTCTCGTGAAAGGTGGCTTTCACAAACTTCCCCAAAGTACACCCCTTGCACTGATATGACTGTGCAAGTGTGCCTTTAGGAAGCCCTGTAGTGATCTTCTGCAGTATCTTCAAGGCTCCATGGTGAAGGTGACC